>MU380379.1:13816-54839 GCA_022495085.1 Xylaria sp. FL1042
TCAGTTCGGGGCGTTGGGTGCGTTGTTCTTTTTTACGTTTGTGGGGTTTTATATCCTGTTGGGTTTTTTTGGGGTTTCTTCAATCCAACCCTTTACCCAAAATTTCCCCCCCCCCCCCCCCCCCCCCCATTTCTCGTATTTATGTCTGTGTTTTGGTCTGGGTGGTGTCGCATAACTGGCTTTAGGAGGCGTTTAGAGGGCTTTTTTTGATCCCTTGGAAATTTATACCATGATGGATGGATGAATGGATGGATGGATGGAATGGCATTATCATCATTGCATGGCGATTTGAACATACGTACATACATACATACATACATACACAGTCGCGGATTTTGGGTGAAGCTCGAGGTTGAATCGGCGGGATACGGCGGGCAAGCAGATAGGTCGGCCTAGGCTGGGCTGGAGTGGGCATTTGGCTTTACATGTATGTGCGTAGGTAGGTAAACTGCCCAGGCACTGAGGTTCTAGACTTAGAGGTATATATATATATATATATATATATATATTTGGTGTTGAATACACTGAGGTATCTTATCTATCACCTACTCATCATTATATATACATAGGTACACGAGACAAAGGATTCGGACTGTTTGATATACATAGATAAATTATCTCGATCTACTGAGTCACTGGCTTGGATTTTTTCCCCTTTGATTGAATGAGAACTATGAGATTACCCAAAGATTATCAATATGACTAGTTACTTAGTTACAGTTATTGAGTTTACACACCGGTTTTTTTAACTGATTATATTGTAGAGCGGTGTTCAAGACGAGTAAGTATTTATCAACGAAGAGTCATATTTTAAATAAGGCAAGTAAGTCATGCCTGGCTGCCTGCCTGCTTGCTTCATCCCCTCTCCTCACCTCTATCCTCTTTTCTCCCCTCATCTTTACGTATCGACATAGATTCATATATCCAAGGCAGAGCCTAATCCTCAAACAAAAACGCCGATTCAAAGACGACACAAAAAAAAAGCGCCCGCTCTGAGACCCCTCGTGCGCCTAGTCGATGCTATACCTCCTACTGAAAGAGGGGTACGAAAAATATATTATGTACGGGATTATAATGGTGTATGTGGCTAGTGCTCAGTTTATCGAAACGTTAATCTACTTTGATGGCACTATTCGACTATGGTGTCAGCATGCACTCATACGGCAGCATTGATGAACAATTTGACACTAAAAGAGAAAGCAAGGGAACTTACCCATACAGCTTCCGAATGAAAGCATAGGCTGACAAGAAGCCAACCGTCCCCGTCAGTAGACCGTAAACACAGCAGGCCATAAAACTGTACACGAAGAATAGCAGGGAACTGATGAAGCCCGTAATGTGCAGCTTGAAGAAGTAATACCATATGCTGTAGAGAAATACCCACAGGGCGCTGCCGCCACCGACTGCGAACGACTGCCACCACCAATGGTAATTCTCAGAGCATAGCTGGACGTAAATCGTGACGATCGTAACTTCGGCAACCGTGACGATGAGGATAAGAGATACGACACTCAGGAAGCCAAAGACGTAGTAATAACCGCTCTTGTCCTGCCAGACGGACTGGAAGACAAACAAAAGCTCAATGAAAATAACGGTAAAAGGCACTAAGCCGGCGATTAAGATCGACTGTAGGCTCTTGATATACCATGCTTGTTGTGGCACTTGACGAGGTATATTGGACGTTTTGGTCGGATTTTCCCAGGAACCTGAGCGGGCATGACCATACCAGGAGCCCAAATAGACGAGTGGCACCTGTATACAAAGCCAGAGGAGAGCAATCGCGAGAAGCGTTCCAAAGGGTATGGCAGTGCTTGACGCCTGTGCCCAAACAAAAAGGTTTAATATGAAGACAAGTGCGAAAAGGAGACCGGGAAAGAAACAAGCCGTGATGAGAGCATTCTTCCCGAAGTTGACACCGCCGAAACCCTGGTAAACTTTGGCGGAAAAATAACCCGAGAAAATACCAGCCAGCACGAAGAGGCCGAATCCAAAACTGACGAAGCCACCTCGGAAGCTAGGATTTAATATTCCAACGGCACTTAAGGAAATCAACCCGATGGCCATGAACAACACCTGCGTACCCGAGCCAACTAGTGGTGCAAGCAGATGTCCGTACTGCGGCCTTCGGAAAACATCTCCGTGCAACAGTTTCCAACCGGTGACATCCTCGAGCGCCTCATCATCAGATAGGTCATCCGCTTGGTTATCCACTTCATTCTCCTGTTCAAGAAGACCGAGACCATGTTTCTCCGGCTTTGGGGAACGTGGACGAGGCCCAGACTTCACTTTTGCGCCGGCTTCTATAGAGGCTTCCCTGTACCCCTTGATGTCGGTTCGGATGGTTTTAGATAAAATCACGATAACGATGCCGCTCAAGAGCCCACAGATGATGAAGGAGTTGATGATGGCAAGCCAATGGATCCTTGAACCCTCCTCCTGATTCACGAAATATAAGTCCCAGCGTCTGTCCCACTCGATCGACTCATCTTCACGGAAGTATACCGAATAGGAGTACGGTATAGCCACTGTGTCCTCGTCATCACCCTCATCCAGGTAGTCGTAGTGGTTGTCCGGACGCTGCTCTTCCATAGAAAGCCCCTCAGTCGTGTTGAGAGGCATGTATAATTCGAAGTTATCTTCAATATCCTGCAGTTCAATTGGGCAGCCGTTTTCTCGCTTGTTGCTTGGGCCAACGCTCTTGGTGTATACCTCGAACCCCACTACTACCTTGCCACCCTTTTCGCCCGCATGGCCCGGCGCTCTCCGGTAGCGGATAACGATCGTGTGGTGGTTATTCAGAAAATAGCGAGGCTTGCCGGTGCTTGAGTCAAACTTAGTAAAGCCCAATTTGAAGCCGGCAGCGTAATATTTTCGCGTCTTGTCGACGGTGACGAAGCTGGTAGCACCAGGTAGATTGTCCACGATCCATTCGACGACATAACCATCTTTTACTAATTCTCTGGCGCGTCGCAGATCCCTTCTCGTCACCAGTTGATCACACAGAAAGCTGCACTCGTTATCGTGACCGAGAGTTAGATCGATGTCGGAAATCTTGATGCGGTCTCCGCGGAGTACTTCGCCGAGGTTAAGTGATATGCTCTGGCCACTTAGTAGGCCTGAGGCGTGGGACCTGCCAGTGGGAGGGCAGACGAATGGTAGGTCGTAGTAGGCATATTGGAGTTGTGTGTGGTCGGAATAGACTTTGTTTACCATCAATGGGATATGTTCGCCTTCTTGATAGCTTTTAATTGACCATCCTAAATCATAGGGTACGATTAGGCGCCGTGTCCTCGTCGACTAAAGCTGATTTTGCGGCCTAGGGCTTACCTGGGATATAAAACGCTTGCGCCTGAGAGATGAGAAGGGATGGCAAGAGCCAACTCAGGCCGTCCTTAATTATCCCCACCATATTGTTGCTGAGTGAAGGCCTTTTGAATGCTGCAGTAACTCTGGCACTTGGTTGCGAGGGGGGTAGTTTACAAGGGCTCGGGATCAAAGTATCTCACGTATCACGTTGCGTTGGGTTCCGGTATGTTCGGGTCCCGTTCTTGGACAATCCGTTCTTGGGCAATGCACGGATCGTTTCTAAATTGCAGCCGAGTTCGGGCGTTGCGCTGTCGCTCTTTGGGGGGTTCGTAATTGGGGGAGGGGATCGGCTTTAAAGCGCGGTGGTTCGAGATTCGAAAGGATAATAACGTGGCTATGCCGAGGGGGTTATTCGAGCGTGGCAAGCGATAAACGAGTGTAATGGGTACATAGTACCACGGAACCAATTAATGCAAAATCGAGGCTGATGCTTATGTACAGTACCTAGTATGTAGGAGGAAGCGATCCAGCTAGGGCCAGATTACTGATGATGATCCGGGAGGACGGGGTACCACCAGCTTATACACTTTGAGACGCGCGGCTGGGGCAGCACAGAGATGGACGAAATGCAAGATCGCGGACCTATGCCCGAATCCTCTAAAAGCGGGCGGATTATGGATTATACGGGGAGACTTGAACCGACAAGGGCACACACAATGGCTTTGTCTCTGAATCTGGTTTCTTTTGGAACGAAGACGAGGACCAAGATGCCATGTAAAGGTGTCAAGATAGGTAGATTCTAACTAGCTAAGTTCTAGTGTATTATAGATTAGGTAGGTACAATAGACTCTCAGGCAGGGACCCGTACCTTCGCTGATATTAAACAACTCCTCGACTGCTAGCTGGCCAAAGTGGCGTGCGAGTGGGTATCCTGATCTACCGAGGCAGGTAACGTAATGTGAGCCTATTTCTACAGTGGGAACATTAAAGTATGGGGTAAGAATACCTAAGGTTTTGTACATACAGTATACGCACAGTCACTTTACACCACACAGATGTACTGAGCATACTTACAGTACTAGCTTAATGATTTCTGACTGAAATATGTGCTCATGTTACCGAAAAAAGGTAGATACATCATATAATGCGGTACACGTAAACACTCACATAGAGTTTCCTTGGCAGCATTTATAAAACTACGGCATCTGGTACTGCCGCGAGACTAACCAATGAGCACCTTAGTAAGTTAGTTGTCACGACTCCCAGCCCGCTTTACGGAGTAGATGGTGGCCTTCTATCTCGTATCGACCTATTTATAGACAGTTCTTGCTTTCTACAGCGATCTGGAGTCGTTTGTTGCCGACTGCGTAATCGGATGCTCTGTCTCTCGTGTTCTCGACAAGCAAATAAATCAGCTTAATGTGAACAACGCGGTTAATTTCTATCATGCTAAGTGCTAATACTGCCGATCTTGTAACAATGCAAAATGGGTATAACAATTCCCTCTCCATCAGTACTCCTCTGGGTAAATGATCAATGATAAGCAGATGGACTGTTGGGCCATGCTGCAGGCTATGTACAGTTTCGTAAGCGTCGACACATCACTCTATAGTTGAATGATGTCTAGTTCCGAGAAGTCTGGCGGCGCCCGTCCGTAAACCACTCGCACCTTGCTATCCAGGGCCGTACCCTCGTTGGAAATCCATATGTGCTCGCTCAAGTCTCGCGTCCGCTTAATTTCGTCGTCGCTAACGCCCAAGTCATCACGCGGGATCCACAGAGTCGGCCGCCGCGCTCGTAGCGCCGAGTGCACAAATGCTCGGCGAACGAGCACATCTCTCTCCTCTGGCGTCAAATCTTCGATTTCGTCGTGGAACCCGCCATAGAGAGCCTCACCTATGGCTCTCTGTGCTTCTAGATCTTTCTGCTTGCGTTCGTCTCTGAATTTAGCCGCACTCTTTATACCTTTCTCCGCTCTCCCTAACGTGTGGTCATAAGTAGTCTTGCCGCTGCGCACAGCCCACGTCCCGGCGTGTACAATTCCCCTAACGGGATTGAGGTTGCTGAGTTTACCGCCGCGGCCCCCCTTCTGTCGACGATCAGATGGCCCATCTACGTTTTGGCGATGGGATGGCAAGCTTCCTTCGTCACTTTCTTTCGTATCATCGTCGTCATCATCATCCACGAGCCCTAGGCGACGGTCCTGAGCACGCTGAAACGCTTCATCGCGGAGCACCGCCTCATCTTCGAAAGTGATGGGAAGGTACCGGAACATGGGTCCAAATGACATATTCAGCAACAGCTGATATAAGGCGGTGAGAATTGTCACCACAATCATGATGATTGCTTGAGGAGTGCACACATGACTTCCTTTTCCGTTCGTCTGGAGAAAAAAGAGACCAATAAGCGCAATCTCCATGACGTACAGACCTGTGAAGGTCTGGTTGAGCGCCCGCGGGTAAAGTACGCCACCAGTGTCGATAGCAAGGCGGTTAACATACAGCATGCTGTACCTGTTTGCAATCCACAGTAAACTGAATGTGATGATGGCAAATATCGAGATGATAGGCGCAATCACGGAATAGATGAGTCCAATGCAAGCGAAGTTAGTATAGACTGGGAAATAGCTGCCCCACTTGACATCAGGCAAAGTGGTGTTTGTTGTCCACTTGTTCCGCGCCGTTTTGTTGAAAATCCTCGAAATGATATACCAGTTAGCAAGCGCACCAATCTGCAGAAGAGTACCTGAACTGGCACTGAGTGCTTGAAGAATCATGTACGAAAAGAAGTAGTTCGCTGCCGAAGGGAGATTCTTTGCTAACGTGTCGGTGATACCCGTCGGGTCGTCCAACACACCCTCGAGAATGGCCACTGCCCCAGATGAGAGTGACACAATGAGGAAGACTTGCACGAAGAGAAACGCAAAGTAGAACTGTTGGACAGCCTCGGTCTTCTGGGTTCCTGTTTTGGCTCCCTTAAAGCCAGCCAAGAAATCCATAAAGACAGGTACCAACCAGAGCAAGAGGGCTAGCAAGACAGCTGGTAAAACACCAGCAACAGCAGTGGCCGCCTTCCAAACCGTCGGGTTTCGTGAAAGAAATCCTAACCAAGGGAACGTGTTGATCAAACTGTTAAGTTGGGAAATCGACCCGGTGAAAGCAACCGGGAATGCCCACAGAATGATCATACCGACCACAACAGCCACTGCTATGGTGGTTCGCAACCATCCCGACCACCAGCTTATGGCCATATTGTCCCAGATAACATCGTTAGGCGATATTTCGACCACACGAGGGGCCATGTGCTTGGGGACGTGGTGGATGACGCTCTGGCAAGCCATATGGGCGGCAACTTGATGATTGAACTGGATGAAGGCCGACCTCATGAGAGGATATCTCTCGGGATTTTCCTGGTCTGCCTCGATCTCATTGTTGAGGCGTGCTAGCTCTTTTCTACACCAGAAGATTGTGTCGACCTTCTTGTTTACAAACGGTAACCCAGGAAGCCAATCCGGCGTCCATTCGAAATTGGCGAGTCGATGAGTAGGTCGCTTAGACCTCTTAATCCACTTCTCCCATTCGGCTGTGCCGTCTTCGTCTTCCGCATTATCGTCGTTATATGCCTTCGAGTATTCGACTGGTGCAATACCTTCCCCTCCTACAAATGGAATAATGCCCTTGAGCGTCTGGCCAAGTGTCTTTTTCCCGAATGGGTATTCCTCTCCTTCGTTCCCTTGTGGCACGGGCGAGGCAAAACCACCTGCTGGGGGTTTCCAAAATTCATACCACCTGGCCTTCTCATTGTTGTACATTTCGTCTATGTTCTCTAACTTGCGAGTAGTGTTTCCAAAAGGCCGCATCTCAATACTCTCCTTGTTGAGCCTCTCATCATCGGAGATTAAAGAGGCATTGTTGGATTGTTTCGGCCGCGCAGCAGAGGAACCCATGACTCTATCTTCGGCTTCAGACATCTTACGGCGGCCGGAACTCTGTGTAGAAGGCCTGGGCAAGTCTTCCTCATCCGGTAGTCGCACATGCCGTTCGTCTGATCTACGAGCTGCTGATCTAACCTGTGGCGCTCCTATCGCCACAAAGCCATTAGTAGTCTCAATTTGGCCGTCGATATCGTGCGTGAAGTTCTTCGCACCACCAAGAAGTCCATCAACACCTTTACCTAGACCGCCAGTTATCTTAGAAAAGCCAGTCTTGACTCCTCTTAATGGGTCGCTAGTGTGTTCTTCCTGGTGTCTGATCTCATTCTCAGCATCGTGAATGTCGTGAGGTATGTCGTGCTGGTCACCGCTGCTAACACCTTCGCCTTCCTCTGCCTGCTGTTTCGCCGCAGCATCTTCGAGTTTCTGACGCTCCAGCTTCTCACTCTTAGTTGGCCGATGGGATTTAGTTGCCTTGCGTGCTCGTTTCTCTTCCTTTTCTCTTTTCTCCAGCTGTTTCTTCTTCGCCATCCGGATCAGATCCGTCTGAGCTTCCTCTAACATCTTGTGGATCGCATCTCGCTTCTTAATCTTGTCCAAAAGGTGTGTGAGGTCCCGTGTGAGCCACACGTTCCGGATGCCACCAGGAAATACATCAAACAGGCCCCTAAGAGCCTCATCACTTAGCCACTTGTCGGGAATACCGCTAACAAGGACTGTGGTTGCTGAAGCTCGTAAACGATGTTCGGCAGTCGTAAGCCAGTCCTGTCGCACTTTGATGTAGACCCTGAGTTCGGCAAAGAAGACGCCACAAACCCATATGACAACTAGTATAGCCAAAACGAGATGGGCCCAGTATCTTCGATAGTTCTCGTCTTTCACATTTCCCCACGCTAAAGTGTCCAGCCCACTAATAATATGGCCTTGTAAGTCTTTGCCCTCATTGCCATTGGTACTATTTGTGCTGTTTGTGGAGAAATTGTTGCTCCTTCCATCAACATAATTAATCGGTACGAGAATAGGTATGATGACAGTCGCCAGAGGGATGAATATGATAAGCATGGTTTGTAGGTAGCGGAGGAAGAAATACGAATCGAGACCACACTTGTTAATGATCTCACGATCTCGAAAACGAAATAACGATAGGAGTAAGCCCCACGGGCTACTGGGGGGAGACTCAGTTCGCTCGCGTTCCGGTACAAGATATGTCTTCGGTTTACTACCCACGCCGCACTTGTTAACCTCTATGCAATGATCTGGGTGTAGAGTCGAATTCAGGAGATGAGCTTACAATATTCTAGCAAGTTTGTTCCGCAGCAGTAAGAAAAGACTCATTTGAATCCCGAAAACTACCAACGAGGTAGCTAACGCGGTAATGAAACTGACGAGGCTGATACCTCGGTCGCCAGCGGCCTGGTCAGTATCACCTATCATAACAAGTCTTGTTAGTAGAGAATTCTACGGTTGCTGATGTTTCGTGACTGAGGAGACAGGCCTAACGTACCGACCGCCATGATGAGGGATGCTGTTTAGCCAGCTAACTTTAGGTTTGGGATAATAGGAAAATATTTGGGTTGGTTAAAATAGAGGGGATAAGAATAATAAAATATAGGAGTTCGGGGCGTGATCGTGATAAGTCGCTCAAAATGTAACACAATATGGTACAAATAACGAGTGATGCAATAGATACATCGGAGGGTTCGCAGAGGTAAGTTAGATTAGGTAGATAGGTATGAGAGAACCAGAGGCATTCACGGTTCGTGGTTGAACACCTATGCCGTCCACGGAAATCCAGCCCCGTCGGACGTCAGAAGTGGTGAAAGGAGCATAGTCGACGAGACTCTCGTCGTTTGTCGTGAAGAATTGAAGAGAGGTATATTCGAAACAGATTGCGTGGAAGGCATATTCTTGCAGTAACCCGGGCATAGGTACCTCCAGAATTGGTGGAAGGGCATTCCCGGTAACAAGTGATTTGCACGATTCCTTCGCATCCACTCGATGCCCTGGAACGGTGGGTGTCTAGCCAGAAACATACTAGCGTAAACCGTTAAACCTGGGATAGCCTGCAGGTTGATGTCAGTGGTGCACCCCGGAGCGTTGGACGAGATCCCCTGAAATCATGTTGCGGCCCGCTTCTGATCCAGATTGGCTTTAAACTCTGCAGATGGGCTGCTTTGATTGGTTGTAGTCCACGCGCGCGTGTATCCTGCGCTCGCCTACGCTGCTCCCTTTCCACTTATTTATATCCAGCGGATAATGTTTGATCGTTCATAGGTATATCGTGGCATGTTTGTTTAATATAATAAGACCATTTTAAGTCGTGGGCCAATAGATTTCTGTACGACCTCGACCAAAGCTAGACTGTAGGCATGGCTTGATATGATAGTAAGTATACGTATGTACGTACGTTGATAAGCACTCTATGTAGAGAGTGGGGTGAGGGGGTCCCTAGACTGAATCAATGCCCTGTAGCACAAAACTACTACACTAGTGCTAAATCAGCAGTTTGGTTGCCTCTTGATTCATGACTGTAATTGGCTAGGTACCTCTAATTGGTCACCGACAGGAAAACTTGCCGAGTGTAAACACACCATACAGTAATACCAGCTGCGTTTTATCGTACGTGCACGTGTATGTTTCCGCTTCACAAATCGAAAGGCTTCTTCTCATTTTTACTGCTACAACTAGGTACTTAAGTATGAAGCATTGTAACACCTTACACTGCTGGGTAAGATAACCAGAAACTACCTATGTACCTAGTAATATCCTATGCGTTTGATAGAAATCTGTCTTAAACAGTAGTTGGCATTTTCGGGAAATCGCATATGCGGTGACGAAACTGGCTGATGCTGTGATATGATGTCGATACCGCCAGTTCTCTCGGTTTATCGGCTATGCAGGCACGCAGCCACCAGCCGTTCTGTAGTGCATCATCGATATGCACTTACTTAGATGTACTGAGTAGATGAGATACCACAGGTAAGTACTTAATCTAGCATGGTCTACGTCACTTGTCTCGCGCATATCATGAGCAATCTATAACACCAGATCTATTAGATTTTAAATCTAGGTACCGTCCCATAAGAAAATAGCTTCCGTCCTTGAATGACATAATATCGATCGTCGATTCAACATTACATATGATGGCCAACTCTCCCTACAAACATACAGACAAAAGTTGCGTCATTGATAAGAGTTTATGGGATGCTCAATTCCCGCTAACTCGTACGCTACACCATAGTACGCTACACCATAGTACAGCGTAGTTCTACCGCCCCATAAAAAAACCGGCAGCACTGCTGTACAACCACCAGCTGTCTCGCAGATCCCACCATGGAGTCTAGTGTCTTATTCAAGAGCACCGACGGCACCGCCTTCGTCATCGACATACCGCGTTCCCTGGAGGAAGCGCAGGTCTTGTCCGGGCAGGACATCGCGCGGCGCATCGTCTCGGCCCACCCCAGAGAAACACCGTGGCAGACCCCGGAGCCAAAGAAAGATGCTGCGAAATATGTACCGCCGTCTGCGGCCGTTGCGGAGTTGATGACCCTGGAGAGTGTGAAAGCCGCGCTTGAGGTTGTCAGAGCTGGATATGATGGACCGTGGTGTCTGCCGCGGGTGGCGCGTAAGCGGACAGATGAGTCTCAGCCATCTGGCGTGGATGTCAGTGCCGATGCCGTCGAGTCACAAAAGAGAAAGTACGAGCCATCAGAGGAGAATAAACAGACAACCTCAACGGGCCCATACATACCAGAAAAGTCACACCATCTGCTAGGTACTATAGAATCCGAACGCAAAGCATTTATCCAAGATGCCCCGCAATTCGATCTCATCGTACTCGACCCGCCGTGGCCAAGCCGCTCCGTGAAAAGGAAGTCAGACAACTGTATGTGATATCCGAGAGCTACCTAACAATGCCATTCCCCAGTCTACGGGGTCATCTCACGTAAAATTGCCTACGAAAGTTATGTTTGCCCCTTAACGATACTGCATATTCACTCAAGATCGCAATTATTAATCTCCGTAACTACGCAGATGCTATCGTGCATAGCACAGAGGAAGCCCAGGATCTCCTTGCCCAGATCCCCGTAGCAGCGCATCTCAAGCGCGACGGGCTCGTCGCCGTCTGGATCACCAACAAAGCCGCCATCACGGAGCTCCTCACAGCGCCGGGGGGCGTTCTCGCGCAATGGGGCCTCGAGCCCGTGGGCGAGTGGATCTGGCTCAAGGTCACGAGTGCCGGGGAACCCATCTTGGACATCGAGTCAGTCTGGCGGAAGCCATGGGAACGATTGATGATTGCGCGGAAAATAGGCAGTCGTGTCTCACTACCTAGGAATAGGAGAGTGATACTAGGGGTGCCAGATGTTCATTCGAGAAAACCTAATCTAAGGGGTTTGTTTGAAGATATTCTCCCTAAGGATTATGTAGGTCTCGAGGTCTTTGCTAGGAATCTGACGGCTGGCTGGTGGAGCTGGGGAAATGAAGTTTTATTCTTTCAGGAGAGACATCATTGGTGCCGTTAGAAAAGGAGGAGGAGGAGGAGAAGGAGGAGGAGACGTCGCTAGATAGTAGATGTGATAGTTAGTGGATTCCGAATCAATGGAAATTGTGGTTTACTACACGTCCTTATATACCTCGATATGTGCGCAGCCTTTCAACAGACGTTCCACTGGCACACGCCACCATCCAAGGGCTGATGGCGCAGTGGGTAGAGTCGGCAGGACAAACGCTTGTGCCACAGGCAGGGCCATAGGCATTCAAGGGTTTTCCGGTCCAGTTTGGGATTCTGGTACGTCCTTAGCCCCTGGATTCTTTTTTGCAAATTTGAGGTTGGCAGTTCGATTTGGCCAGGCTGTTGACTGTGGTTTTTTTTTTTTTTTTTTTTTCACAAGTTAATTAACTTCGATTCCAAGGCCACCAACTTTCTTGTCTATCGTGATTGTATTTTCATTATATTCTCTTAGCCCAATTGATCGCTAGGATCTTTCTGTATGATACACCCCTCATTCGTAACTGAATGAGCGTACTCGTACATAATATCTCTTGAGGCTGATATTCACATGGATTCCCGTCTACTTGATGTAGTAGTAGCAACACCCACGCGCGCGTGAGCACTCCCGACCAACGTTTTCGTATTTCAACACAGTAGCCATCACCCCTTCAGATATCTAGCTCTTCTTCTCCCCTCCCTTCTCCGTAAACCTAACATCCAAATCCCGCCTATTCGTCCACCCGCCCTCCTTCAGCAACCTCTTCGCCTCCTCCCTGAGCTTCGTCCGTCGAAGGTCATCCGCCACATTGTCGCGCAGGGCCATGAATCCAGTCTTTTCCAGCTTATCTTGCTGCTCCCGTTGCTGATCCTGCATCTTCTGCGCCTTCACCATGCTGCGCCTCCTCCAGGGCTCCAGCGTGGGCGGCAGGCGCGGCCACACGAAGGGCTGCGCCAGCTCCACCGTCATCAGCTTGATGGGCGGCTTGCGGGTTAAGCGGCCGTGCGTCTTCGACTTGAAGCGCGGCTGCGCCACCAGCTGCGACCGTACACCCACCACGGGCGTCTTGTATGCGTGCAAGAGGTAGTCTCGGATGTCGAATTTGTTGAAGGTCCGCGGTACTTTGAAGGTTGCGAATGTCGCGGGTTGGTTGGGTCGTGGGGATAGGAATGTGACCACGTGTGCGGGCCTGTTGTTGAAGGAAAATGTGAGCTATTCGTCGCGTCTGGTCACTTTGAATTGACGTTGTGCCATCTATCCTGCACTCTTCATTGACTTCTGTCTGAGACTTTGGAGCGTCCCACTGATGCATGTATCAAGGAATTGAGGCACCTACAGGAAGACTTGCTTCGTTCCCGTCCGAAACGCCTTGACCACTCCCGCCGCCGCTGCCGCTGCCGCTTCTGTGGCTGCTTCTACGACTCCCATCTTGCTTGGAGGTGAGGCACTTGAATATATCTGTTGGTCTGTGGGTTCGATTCGTCGTCGAGAAGCTCTCACGAAATTCAATAAGTAGAGCACCGTTAGGGACATCGGCGAATTGAAATTTCCGTAGAGTGGGCCTCTGGCTTAGCGCCAACGCTGAGTGGCAGCGAGGTATAAGTCCCACTTATTAGCTTGTAGCATCTTTATTTTGCTCTAATAGGCATCTTATCAATCAACTTATTACACAAGGTAGACTAGTCATGATAATGTTCCTAGATATCAGAACCAAGCAAGATTCGTCAAATGGTTTTTTTCTTTCATTGTTTCCCGGCGGTATCTAACTTGACCTAACCGGTGGAAGGCGAGCAGAGACCTTAGAGCTATTTTTACACATCATGGCATTTACCTTATCCATATAGTCCTGTCCCGTCTATTCTATTTTATTTAGACATCTAGACCGTCAACGACAATTCCCTTGATCCAATCATGCTGCATGACACGGGCCACTTCGTTAGCAGTGTTGTCATCGACAAGAATGCTGACCAGATACAAAGCTGCATCTAGGCCAGCCATTACTCCCCCACTCGTGATTACCCGAAGACCACCTAGGCGCATCGCGGCACGGCGGGCAATCGATTCCCGACGCGCATTGGAGCTGTTGAAAGAGATGCTTCCCTTTCTAGAGAGCACAAACGTTAGTTTAGAGTGACCAGGCAAAATTGGGTACGTAGCCAACATACCGCGCATTGGATGGGCGTCTATCGGTACCATCAGACTTGCGACGAATGTAGGGGTTCTCGTCCTCGTCGCCGAGATCGAAGCGGAGGTTGTTGACAACATATCGGGCGTCCTCAACAACATCGGTTCTCTCCTGAAGATCACGTTGAGCAGCGTTACTGCAGAGTATCTCAAATTTTGTCATATAGTCGGGGTGAGTGGTGGCTGACAGGCCGGAGAGAATGCCTTGCTCAGCGAGGAAGAGCGATCCAGTGCAGACAGACATGAGTGTACGCTCGCGGGATGAATCATTCTTCTGGAGCTCAGCGAATGCTGAAATGATGGTAAGGGGTTCTGTCTTTCCCTTCAAGACACCATCCGAGTTGCCTCCGACAATTACTAGGACGTCGAATTCGCTTAGACGCTCGTGGGCTTCCTTGAAAGAAACCTGCGATCCGATGACAACGCCTTGCTCGGACATAACCTTGGGTTCAGCACCAGCAATTGTGCAATCGAAAGCTTTGGTACCTGAAGACAGGCTGTTAGTATCTGAGCCATGCCGTTACAAGTAGTACAAGTGGTTGTTAAAGAGAGATAGCACGTACTGTCGTCATTCTTGTCGTGGAGTGCAGTGGTGAGAGCCTCCAACGGGGCCGCGAAGTCTGATAGATTGAATTTGTCCTGGAGAGCAAAGAGCACCGAAATGGGCTCTGGGGACGCCTTGCTTGCCATGGTTCAAAGACTGAAGCGGGGGAAATTCTCTATAACAGCGCACGTGGAAGAGCGGTATCGAGAGGGTAGCACGCCAGGTAGGACAGTATGACAGTGCAGCTAATCGAATTGGGAGGACGATTGGTATCCGATATTCCTTCGGTTACCAATTGCTATGTTGAGTTTATCTCGGGAGTTCTTTGGGATGATAGAAGAGAAGTAGAGAAGGAAAGGAGAAGGGAGAGTCAAGTTGAGAGAAATTGAGGGGATGTAATGGATTGGGGAATTGGAGGGGTAAGGTAAGCTGTCTCGAGGACAACCTGTCTCATTTACAGCTAGCTAGCTAGTCGCGTGTGTGGTGTGTGGTATTCAAGGTGGTAGTCTACCCAAGTTAGGTACAGAAGAAGAAGTCGCTCTGGCTGCCAATAACATGGCCCTCACGCCTGGAGCCCCTCCTTTGAGAGCTCCAACAGGTACATCACGCCCACCGGTACATCAAGGCCATGGTCGAACGACATATGTAGCAACAAGCAGCGGGGTTACGTACCTAGGTTATAGGGTCTCTCGAGTCGATTGGCTACCTAACCCTACCTAAGATCAGTGTCTGCGCAGGGGTCCCACAGAGGGAAAGGAAAAGCCCCCTCCCCCGGATTTCTTATGGGGCAAGTGGTGGAACTCAACAACGATCAGCCCGGCACTGTGGGTCTGCTTGATCACATTGTCACTGTGTGAGGGGCTAGAGCACACTTGGACATGCACAGTATAGTTGATGATTGTCTCTTGGAGCTGTTTGAACAACCAAATTGATACCATTCATGGTGGTTGTCCGCCTCAGAAATGGCTAATGATCTTTCTTTAGTGTAGAAACCTGGGTAAGCTGATGCAGTGGCTCACCACTACCACTGAATTTTCTGCTTTGAACATGCAGTCTAACATGGTAACCCCTGATTTACATGCGTAGGTGCTAAAGAGAATTTTTGCACTGTATCGCAATACATACTAAACACGGCTAGGACATAGCTAGGACACGGCCTAGGCACTGACTTACCTAAGCTTGGTGGTAAACTAAGGGGGTACCTAACGGTACAAGCAGCTGTAATTGCCCCACTACTACCCGTGGGCGCTGCAAAGCTTGGAAGCTGTTGGCAGAAACTCCACCCTGAGACAGACTACAGTCGACCTCTCCTGATGATGGGCCGATCTCGTTCGTAGCTTGCTATCTCTGCAGCAACTGCCATGATGTGCTATGGGCTGTTTGCATTGATGAGGCTCTAAACCACATCATCAGTCGACATCCAGTGCCATCCCCACCGGAGCCACCACTACCATCCAGGACAGGGAACTACATGTCCTAATGTCGGCAGCTCCGTATGTTCAACGAGTAGATTTTCGTGCTTCCCTTTTGCTATCCGCTACCAGCTATTTAGTAGCCGTCGGGCGATCTTGAAGCTATGTCACAACCCACATTAGCTCGACTACTAACAGACTCTGTTTCTCCAGGACACCCAAAGAGCTTGTGAAAGCCGTCGGTACCTTCGTGCGCACACCCTCCCTGCCGCTTCCCGAAGAACTAGTCCAAATAATAGACGCCTTCTTCTATAAACGCGCCGATAAATGGGATGAAGGTTTAGCCGAGAAAGTCCACGACGAATTGTTAGCCATATTCAAACAAGATGTTGCCCACGAACCTGCGCGCTATGCTGCCTTCATTGCTGTCCTTCGCCGCCTGTATCCCCTTGTCAGACAGCCTGCGAGAGTCTTGCAATGGTTTGACCTGCTTCTGCCGGCCCTCGCCCACCTCGGGCTAGACAAGGACCTAGCCTCCGAGACGCAAGGGATTGTGCTTGACATTCTTACGGGAGGCGATGGCAGCGATGCGAGCTCGTTCTCCCGGGCGGCGGCTGCTCCCGTTGCTGAGAAAATAATACTGCTCTGGTTTCGGGAGGTCGACTTGCTCCGACAGAGCGCTGATGCGCTTCAAGATTTCAAAGAGAAACATCTAAGAGAAACAATACTACTATACGGAAAGAAACGCCCCAAGGTTTGTTTGAGCTTGACGCCTAAGAGCCGACCTCTGCTGACCGCAATGAGATAGGATTTCATGACTGTCATTGATCAATTTGTTTGCAAAGCATCGCACCGCGCTAGCGCATTATTGTTGCTTTCCTCTTTCGTCCAGAGCCAGCCGCCACATCTTTACCTCATTCTCCAGACGCCTCTATTCGGTAATCTCATCAACTGTCTCCAGAGGGACACTTCTACCATGATAATCTCCTTGGCCCTTACGGTATTGACCATGGTTCTTCCACATGTGCCCAGTTCATTGGTTCCACATTTGCCCACGCTATTTAATATATATGCGAGGCTGCTCTTTTGGGAACGAGAGCTATCTGTTCATGCCGACTCGGAAGAAAGCGAAGAACGAAGGCTGTCTCTAAATGCACCCAGCTGGGAGGTCTTCCCGTTCTCGTCAGACATTGACGATACGAGTGTCCCACAACTCTTAAACTACTTCACAATTTTATACGGGCTGTACCCAATCAATTTTATGGATTATATCAGAAAACCGCAGAGATATTTGAGGCACGCCGAAGCATCAGATGCAGATGCGATAGAAGTGCAACCGACCGAGATCCGTCATGCATCAGAACGATTTCGCCAGTGCCACCTGTTGCACGAGAACTTTTACACTTTAACAATAGATTCAGAAAAGACTGATTTTGGGCGGTGGATCAAGAGTGAGCCTGCCGAGGTCGTAGCTGATTGCATGGCACTTCGCCAGTTACAGGATGAGCCTCCTGAAACCGCTCCCCTTGATCTAACCGAAATATTAAATTCAGACGATGATCAGCTGGGGAAGGACGAAAGGGAGCCTGGTCTTCTTAGTAGTTCTTTCAATATTGGGGTTTCTGGCCTTGGCGGTGATATTCGTCGCAGCTCGGGCTCTTCATTCTCTCAATCGGGTAGTGCTGGTCGAGCTAGTCAGATAGCGGCCCGCCATTCTTCCCTAAGCAGCCTTCAGTCAAAACGTGATTCATCAAGTACAAGGCGATCTGAAAACGGAAGTGACAGTCCAACATTATCTCGGCAACTAGTCACATCGAGCTCCCAGACTCAGCTTCAGGATCTCATGAACTCCAACAAGGCGGTCAAATCAAACTTGCATCAATCCTTAACTAATGACAGCGTGCCATCACTATCATTGAGCCACCACGAGTCTATTCCAGATAGAACATCATCTCAATCTCATCTCAATCTGCCCGGCCCTAGTATGCAGTTGCCTGATCCTGCGGCCAATGATAGGCAAAGAAAACTACTTCGTTATGTCTATATCTTATATAACGACCTCATTTTTGAGCGGTTTCTGAAGCAACAACATCTGACGCACATTGGCGAGTTAAGGAGACGGCACGTCCGAGAAGCAGCTAGTGAGGCAGAAACTCAGAATATCATCACTGCAAATAAACACCTTAAACAGCGGCTGGAAGAAGCTAAGAAGGCCGAAATACAAGCCAAAACCGAAGCCGAGAAGAGCCGTACATTATCTAAGAAATGGGAGGCCGACATTGTTAATAAGTTGAAAGTACTCCGTGATGAGCAGAAAAAGTGGAACATCGAAAGATCAGCCATGCAAGCTGAACTCAAGGGAGCGAAGGATGAAGCGGAGGAGCTAAGAGCATTAGTCTGTGAGGTCGAGGTGAGGGAGTTGACGCTTAAGCAGAAAATAGAGTCAGCCGATATCAACTTCGGCGAACTGGAGAGGTTGAGAAACGAGGTTTCGAGACTAACAGTATCCGAGCGGAGCTACCAGGCCCAGGAGCTGGAACGTCAAGCATCCATGACGCGAGCAGCCGAAGCAGACGGTCGTGCTGAAGCGGCTGACATGAAATTAGCCGCACGTGAGTCTGACTTCAAGCGAGCTGAGAATCTATACCAGTCACAAATCTCGGAGCTCAACTCGAAACTACAGGCGGCCCTAAACACCGGCGGGGTACGCAATATCGAGAGCGTCAAAGCACAATTAGAGACAACCTTAGAAGCAAGCCGGGCTGCGCAAACCGAGATGAGAAAGCGCATACATGAGCTTTCACGACGAAATACAGAACTGCAGGCTAAAATTTTCGAGATGGAGACCAGCATTTCAATTCCACGGAAGCCAGTAGGCCGCCGCTCTGCAGATACCGAAGACGACCTGTCGTCCAACTCAGGTAGTCCGCCAAGCTCCATGAACCGACGCCGCCAGAGCTTGTCTGGTTCCGATATCTTCGAACCTACGTCATACAATGCGACACCACCGCTTGAGCCACTTGGTATCATGATACCATCCACACAAGGTCGTCCGCAAACATTGCAGGGAACCGAGGGGTCGTCAACGAACAAAGACAATTCAAGCCCAATAAGTGAGCGGCACTTTAGGAAAGGTACGTATTCTAGCTCGCCCATCGATTTAAATGGTTAAGCTGGATTCTAATTGACATAGGTGGCTCACAGAAGGTCCGGAAGGATAGAAAGGAAAGAAAGGATGAAAGAGAGAGGAAGAAGTCGGCAGGTTTGCGTGGCATTCGTGGGTTTGTATAGTGACATACTCATTCCCATGCTATGAAATCTCACAGAGAGCTACGGATTATTTGGATATCTTAAAGCTGTAGTCACACCCAAGCATGTCAGATCTCTATAAAAGTATACCTATCTAGGTGCGTTTACATCACGGGACGCCATGAATAGGAGCTACGGGGACCTTTGAGGGTATTTGGCCGCAAGGGTGTTGATTCTTTGGCAGCGCTAGTTGAAGCTTATTGGATTTAAAGTCGGCTGCGATGACGGTAGTATCAAACCCACACATTCAGTAAAACCATCAAAACTAGATAGCGTTGCGTAGAGACTAAACCTTCGTTATTCTCTACCTCTCCCAAAACTTTCATGTAGAAGAATAGTGCCCGATTTGTGGAAAACGCGCTAAGAGAGCCTCGTTGATCCTGATTGGGGGACAGGAGGGTGGGGGCGGATTTCGACTCCTTGAAAATGACTTCTTTATATGCAGGAGGCCATGTAGGCCTAGAGACATCTATTAATAAATAGACGGAGGAGTTCCTCCGATTGAAGCAGAGTAAATATTTAGGGAAAGGGGGTTAACTTAGTTACCAAGTGGCTGAGTTAGTGTCAGGGGTATATGTCCCAAAGTGAATGGATAGCCTACGCAGTCACATAGCAGGTAGGTAGAAAGGGGTCAGTAGCCATAGAGTATATTGGTCAAATGGCCCCTAGCCCTTCCAACAGGTAGTTGGGAGGGGTAGCCTCAATCTATACGTATAGACGAAGCCTAATAGGCGTACGCCAGGGTGTTACCTATCTACCTGACAGTTAGTATGCATAGGGAGGTCTCGATCAAGTTGTTTCGATCTAGAGATTCCCTAATAGTCTAACTATATAATTGTCCTAGGAAGTGTAGGGTTGGCCTATCTCGAGAGGTGAGAGCCTCTTTTATGCGCTATCTCACTGAGCTTACTTCACGACACATCGATTGTGTTGCCGTAACTGAATACCAAGCGAGTCGATCTGCTAAATATATGACTACACTACGTAGTATTTATCGTATCGTTACTTGCTGCCATTAACGAATCGAGCGCGGCGTCAGAACCGAAGCAGTTGTGTTCATGTAATCTCCTAGTATCATGTCTCGTGGAATGATTCCGCGATTGCCAAGACAAGGCAAACGGATATCATGTTAAAACATGCCAATATGGGTTGTAGCAAGGTGTGGCGTTCAATTCGCAGGGACGTTATATTAAGACCTTGTGCTATTATATGGCTGAAGACGCTCTGTCATAAAGAGTCTCCCTTTTGGGCTAGACCTACTGTACTACGTAGAATGTCACGGTGACACCACCATCCTATTTTAGGATCTCATGGCGGTATTAAATTGCAGCTTTATCTACCGATGGCACTTGGCCCGTCATCCATATTCTGTATTCAGCATTCGGTGTAGTCTAATGGAACGGCCACACTTGCTGTGGCCAAGTAAACGAGATTTGGACTGTGACATAGCCCCTGCCCGCAGAAGTAGGCGTCCCTTGGCCCCTATCCCTAAATTTATGTCCATGTTGCGATAATCCCTCAATTTTTGCACTTCTACCACAACTAGCCCGAGCCCCTGAAGGCGTACAATTGCGAGGGGTATCGTAGGCTGGTACACGGTCACATTACTTTATGGCTTGCGTTGCTGTACGCACACTATACGTATGCCCTAAAGAGTCCCTGCCTCTAGTGTTCCTTACACATTGTAGCGTTGCCTAGGATGCAACTACTCAGTAAATATCGTTTTCGTCTGTTGTGAGGTGTCCTTACTAGTGTCAGTGTGGTGTATGGCAGGTGAGTTTCTCTCAATGGCTGGGCAGACAGTTCGCGTCAGCGTGTGTGCTGATAAGGTGATTTGACGAGAGATATGGGAACAAGGATTGCACGCGGCAGGCAAGGAAAAGCTGAAAGTCTACATCCAATACACACCGTGATAGGAACAGGGATCGTTGCTTTTTGTTCGGGTATCTTTCAGCTTCGTAATTTACGTAGTAACAATGCCTTGGTAACATCTGCAGTTTGCCTCGTTACAGCTCGGTTAGCGAGATGTGTATATACTACAGTAATTTCTACTGTATAATGATATCAAGAACGCGCTACTACGTATATGTTTAAGGAATGGCTTCCGTCTGCGATGAAAAGGGCCACTGTCCCTCCTTAAACCTCAATTTCCTTTTTCACATTAGTAACTTCTATTCACACTATACATTTCTGATCGCCGAACACACTAGCCTGATTCGAGATGAATCAGTTAGGAAGGGATATGGATGATCGCGAACTGGAAGAAGGAAATGTTGTGGGAAACGGAGCACAAAGGGAGCTGCATAGCGAGCCTAAACATCAACCCGGCATGATCGCTAGTGGTAGGCAAGACCATAAAGACAGCCTGAACAGATATGTTCGGGTTGCAAGCACGGAAAAATATAAGGACCACTTTCTTAACCCCGAAGATGGTAAGCTGTTACTGTTGAGGGTGCAGTGTGCAGAGGACTATCACCGGAGCCCTACTCTCATCACTACCTGGTCCGACCCCTTGAAGCGGCACCCTGTTGTTCGCGGCTGGAAAGGTTTTCGAGAGTTCCCGAGAAATATTCTCACATGGACCTATAACGACTGGCTCAGACAGAAAAGTGTTCTAGATGGCTCCCTCCCCAAGTTAGGAACCCCATATAACCGTTCAGGTGAGGACATTATAAATCCATAACACTCAAAAGTTGTCCTGCTAACTGTCCAAACAGAGATATATTGGAAATATCCCATTGCAAGCTTGCTTCTCACCTTGACCGTGAGTTTCAACGACTCCAGTATCCGTGATGATCTACTGGGGGATGTGTACTGACCTCACGTCGTAATTAATGTAGGCATTGTTTGGAAACTTTGAAGGGAAGTCTTATCCAGGTGGGAAATACCCTCCTATTCGATATAAGTACTTCTCGTATCCGAAGACGCCAAGAAACAAGGGAGAGGCAGCCAAGCCTAATGTAAGTTCCTCGAAACACACCCTACTTTTTGGGTAATTTCAGCCTTTACGTGCCAATCTGACAAAATTTTGGTGCCTATTTAGAAGAAAGCCAACTCAGACGAATCAGTTCCTCTCCTACACCAGACAAATGGTGATCCAGCGCCCAATGGCGAAACAACGCAACAGCCAAGTGGGAAAGATGACGACAGCGTCGACGATGGGGTACTCATTTTCAAGCGCCACCTTCGCCCTCGAAGGCTTTGCGTGATACACGAAAACAGCGACGGGTCTCAATCATCCACTGTGCGCGTTGAGGTAGTGGATTCAATCGAATGCGACAACGATGACTCGACTAACGAGAGGGGTGAATACGTCTTTGTGTCCTACACTCGAGCCCAGTTTCACACCTACACACGTGAGGATATGATAAATTGGGACCCCCCGCAGACAGAAGAGGAGCGCAGGGTTCGAGATTTCATGGAAACACAGTGCGATGCCGACCGCCAGCGGCTCCTCGAAATCGGCATCCAGGCGGCCCGCGATGCCGGCGTCAAGGCATTCTGGATCGATGTCTACTGCATGGACAACACTAGACTCAGAACTATGGACTCTCACCGGATCTGTGACGTCGCTCGGGGAGCCAAGAGTATGGTGATCGCTCTCCAGGACACAGTAGAGAACCGTGTACTTCGTCGACCGGCCCAGACAGTGGACCAACTGCTGCAAAGCTGGTCGTCCCGGCTATGGACGTTGCCGGAAATGCTTTTGGCCCCGACGAGATATGACTTGAAGATATATCTCGCTGGCGATGGCGTGCGTGTCTGCGACATCATCCCGAAGAGGAGCATGGCCGCGAGGGCATACGGCGAGGATGCGACTCTCGTCCGCCAGCTTGTCGACCACTTCGAAGCCAGCCAGCAGTTGACGCTCACGGAGCTCCTGACCATTGGGCTTGAGTGTCTGATCAACCGCGACACCAAATCCTTCATGCCGGCTGACCGGGTCTACGCCTTGATGACCTTGGTGCGGAGGCGTCCCATACCTAGCAAAGATGATACCCTCTTCGAGGCATTTGCGAAGCTGTCGCTGCTGAACGACTCCAACTCCCTCCTTGAACGGCTGATCTGTACCCTCCCGGCGTGCCGCGGCGCACCTTGGCACACGCTTAAGGACTTCTGGGGCGTCAAACTGTGGGACATCGAGCCCGCTGTACAGGTGTCCGCCATTGCATCGGACCAGACTGTCGTTCTGGACGGTGCCTTTGGGGCCTCGATCAATTGGGGCGAGCTGACACAGGTGGGCTTCCTGAAGCGCGAGACCATCTTGCGCTCCCTCAGCTCATTCTTCGTTCGGTTCGCCCCTGGCTGGCTCTTCATAGCCATCATATTACTCGTGGCCGAGGGGATGCCGCTTCTGGACCACTACGATTACAACACAGGCAAACCTGTGTATAAAACCGATCCCTTGGTAGCCCTCGGCATCGTCTTTTTCCTCATCGCGTTCTCTGCCGTCGCTAGTCTTCCTTACGTCATGTTGTCGTTATACAGCGGCAAGTTCTGGTCGACGCAGGCGCTGCTCTTCGGGCTGGAGGGCAAAGCCGACCTCGAGTGGCTTGAGCTCCGGCTCTTCGGCTTCACCCAGGGCCGGCTGCGATGGAGTACCTGGGGCAGCACGCAATCCCTCCACCATTCCAAGCCGACCACGGGTATCACCAAGTGGATTGACGATGAGGTTGAGGCGCTTGAGCCTAAGGATACGCCGCTGGAAAACGCCAACGCTATCAAAACCGACCTTGACCGAGTCTTCACGATTGTCGACACGTACTCAATGACTGCTACGCTCATCCGCGCTGTTCATCCGCCGACCGCCGCGTTAGTCTGTGGGCAAGAGGGTGGTATGAGAAGAGTACTCCTCTGCTCTTATGACTATAGCACACAAACCTTTCACAGGGAGTCGGTAATCAGGATGCCGACCAAGGTATTAGATAGGATGGATCGCGTGGACAGGTTCCGATTTTCAATGGCGAACATGCCACTGCGCGCAGACAACTATGAGCACAGCGATAGTGGAACTGATGTATAGATGCACTTTGCCTTGATAAATGACGAAACGAAAGGGTCTTAATAATGGCGCGACGGAATACGGTGGGATTTGGCTGGGTTCTTGCGTGATCGATTGAGGTATGGCGTCTCTTATTGCTGCTGCTCTAGCACATCCATCTGCGAGATACGGGTCTTTGATATGAACTGGTATTCTGGTTAGTCTTGGGTATTGAAACGGGATTCTGTACTTTATGAGGGAAAGGCAGTGTTGATACGGGACAATGAGAGACAGGATGAGTAATATTCCGGGTCGATTGGACGAAAGAAGTGAGGAAACTGTTTCTATTATGTAGCCTCGAAGTACCAAATTTCTATTTTCCTCTGAAGACTGTAATCATGTGCTGCGGCATGGACCGGACAGCATAACCTTCAAACCCTATCACCAACCTTGATGACAATCAACCTACTGCTAACTAAAACCCTCCCGAGATTCTAAGAACTGCTATATAAATAACGTTGCTGCGGCGTTTTATTGAGAATGAACAAAAGAGCACACATCGGATATTGCCGATTATGATACCCTGTTCGAACTAGAGTTCTTCAACATAAGAAGATTAACGAAGTCAAACCCGATTAAGTCCTCCATCAACATGCCTACAGCCGCTTAAAGCATAGCTGCAGCACCGAGAATACCGCCCACAGCAGCTGCACCCAGGATGGCACCGGTAGGTCTGGCGGCGGCGGCGGTGGGGATCAAGGAAGTGGTCAAGGGGGTAGAGCCGTTGACGGCGCTAGTAGCCGTGGGTACGGCCGTGGGGTAAGTGCCGTTGGACGCGGCGCCGGGGGTAGGCGTAGCCGTCGCTGTCTCCTCGCAGATGTTGCCCGTGGCAGTGAAGATGTAGTTGAGGTAGCTGGTCGAACTCGCGACCTCATCTTCCGGGTAGCAGTCCGTGACATAGGCGATGAAGTCGCTGCTATGGGCCTTGCCGAAGCTGAGAAGTCCAGAGGCGAGGGTCTGGAACTCGGGCAGAAGCGAGGATGGCAGCTCGGTGGCGAGCGAGCAGAGCTGTGACTGGTGTTCTGCGGGGTTCAGGATGGCTCCGGGTGGTTGGCTGCTTGGCACCGATGGGATATCCGTGTTTGAGGCGATGAAGGAGAGGATATCGGCAGGCGTCGTGGGAGACTCTGCTCCGAGCACGGTGAAGAAGGAGCTCAAGTATGAGGCGCAGAATTCACTGTCCGATTTCTGAGCTAGCGATGTGCCCGCAAGAGCAGCTATAAGCAAGAGGGCCTTGGAGCTATACATGTTGATTGTTGCTTCGAAGATTTTCAAGATACTAAGTTTATAATGTGGTAAGAAGGTGGGTAGCTGTAAACTTGAGAAAGCGTGATCGAAACACCTGCATCTATGTCGGCTACGATGGATTCTTTTATATTCAACAGAGTTTGTGTTGACGATACTCCAAAGAGTGTAGGCATTGCTAACTCCGAGCATGCCCAGCAAGGGTAGCTAGATGGAGTCATCATTCTCGAGTTCAATGCCTAGGGTTGACGAAACATACCAAGATCGCCCTTTTCGAACTAGAACACGTCAGTATTTCTCATGGCGGAAGTATTTATATCGACAAATACCTCCGACCTGTTGCTAGTGACGCGTCGTCTGTTCTTCTATATAATTTCCAAGCCCCTTTCTGTATCATTGTAAAACTTGACATTATACGGTGTTCAGTTGATGATGACCCTAGTTTCTTCGAAGGGTATTAGTCATTGACTGTGTTGATCATCCAAGAAGCCAGCTTCTATCTAGCCTAAGGGTTTTTGCGATGCTATCCCTTTGACATGCCACTTCGGCACCGTTTCTTAAAAAGTGGAATAGCGGGGGCCGCTTCTGCGACTCTATGCCTAATAAATCAATTATTATGAGTAGGTTACGGTGCCGAAACGGCATTTAAAGGGATAGTA
Source organism: Xylaria sp. FL1042 (assembly GCA_022495085.1). Lineage (NCBI taxonomy): Eukaryota > Fungi > Ascomycota > Sordariomycetes > Xylariales > Xylariaceae > Xylaria > Xylaria sp. FL1042. Next base: position 39,941 of record MU380379.1, read on the forward strand.
TAGCCCCGGATCCTCCTTTCTCACCCCTGTGCGTCCGGGAGCGTGGTACATGGGGCGGTAAAGAAGCAGGGTGCGGAATCAAAACAACAGGTCTAGGCCCGCGCCTAGTATAGTTAGGTAATCTCTAACTCCGGCATACATAGACTCTCAGGCCGATACGCACTTGTTGTTGACTAGTTAATGTAGATCCTCATATGCCATTACCATGCGTGGATGCTTCGAAAGCTTTGGCTTGATAATCCAGACCTCGCAAGTCGGATGGAAAACAATCGAAGAACGTTATTTACGACGAGAACGACTGAGCGAATACGTATCATGCTCGTTGGGTTTCAATAAGAAAGTACTCCCAAGTATAGCGATAGTGATGTTATACAGTAAGGGCTTGATTCAGGGCTTGGTGATAGATATTAATTAAGCAACAATCGTCTATAGCTGCCAACATTCATATGCCTCCATTCGGAAGGCTTCCGGTTTGCGGGGCTGGCCTAGGGCTATCTACCGGTATCCCTAACCTCCGAGATCCGTCAACATGTCTCATATGAGCAAGGGCTAGATAGCCTCATCTGAGATGGCGCAGTCTAGCGCGTTCGGCGTGTGCGACTTTGCATGGACTTGTCCCCCCACGCAGACGTTCCGTAGAACACGCTGGGGGATAATAACAAAACGCAAGAATTATGTGGAATTAAGTGAAGGCCGGCCAATTTCGCCGCTCCACGCTATAGACACGGTACGATATGCCAAGACCGTAAATTGGCCGTCGGGTCCGAGGTCCGGTCTCGATTGCCAGCGCACCTTGTGCCGTCTTAACTTGCTTGTAGACGAGAATTCGGCGCTTCCTGCTGGGTTAGCGGCCGCGGTAATTACTAAGCTGCATAACATTTGCTGGCCTTGGTGACGAACTACACTTTCTAGAATAGATGAATAGTTAACCGACCAGGGATCGTTGCAATCGGCAAAAGCGTAATTCAATTCATAAGAATCTCGGAATCCCGCTGTGCTAGCTGTTTGTAATTCCATGTTCTCTGACGTTCTTGTTCTATCCCACGTAGGTCGACTTAACTACTTAAGTACTTAGTGGCTGCACTGTCCCTCTCATAAGCGTTACTCACACTTCTCACTCTACTTCAATATAACACAACTCAGGTTATCAAAGCCGCCAACGCCATTGGGATTGAAAACTGTAGTTCCAAGTAAAATGGGTATCTTAATCGCAACGGAAGACATGACCGTTAATCTGCAGTTTGAAAGTTTCGTACTAGGAGAATATGATCAGAGTCAACAATAGTAGGTTGAGGCTAGTCAGCTATTGGTTGTTGTTAATGAAGTACGTTTGCTCGTCTTATTACCGCGTGATTCGTTACTTACTAGGTTAGTTAAATACTGAATTATTGATTGACATGCAAGTGTTTCCCTAATCAAAGACGACTGAGCCTGCAGAGGAGCTCGTATCTACATAGTAAACTGGCAGACCTGAATGTGCGACGCCACATACTTCTCATTCTGCCCAGCAGTAAGCCTAGCTGTACGCCTAGTACGAGACCTGCGCGCGCTGACTTCGGGAACTTGCGGTGCAGATTTGCGAGATATAAAGCATGAATAATTGAATTAAATGGGTTTCATTTTCGACATTTACTTGGGTATTACTAAATTTTATCTAAAAAAGGAAAACACAACCTATTGTAATACTCATATCTCAACCTTAACGACCCCAAAACATCGCCTTGGCGATTTCGTGCTCTAGGTCCTTGTCGGCTTTATCTTATCCCGCTTACTTTTGAAAGCACCGAAGCAGCTGAATGATATTGGTGACTGCGTAGACTTAAGCACCAAGAAGCAATCGCCACAATGCGATTGCTCAATGTCTCGACGCTTGATTTTGAAGAGGTCGCAGATCCCACAACCAAGAAATACGCGATTCTATCACACACCTGGGTTGAAGGCGAGGAAGTCAGCCTCCAAGATTGGGTGAAATGGCGGAGAAAGCGGCGGGGGTGGGAGGATGTCGCCAAGCGCAGCGGTCTCGCAAAGATCCTCGACGCCTGCAAAATGACACAGGAGTACGATTTGAAATATCTATGGGTTGACACGAACTGCATCGACAAGCTTAGCAGCGCAGAGCTCTCCGAGGCCATCAACTCCATGTTCAAATGGTACTCGCTGTCGGCCATCTGTTTCGCTTACCTCTCTGACGTCCGTAGCCCTGTTTATCCGGTGAATTATGCTGACTCCGGCTGGAATCGGCACCTCATGAAGGACAGCAGATGGTTTACCAGAGGCTGGACGCTACAGGAGCTTGTAGCCCCGGGTATAATATATTTCTTCAGTTATGACTGGACCGTAATCGGAACTAGATCCGATCTCTCCTTTATCATCTCTACGATCACCGCAATCGAAGAGAAATATCTTGATGGCTCCAAAAACTTTCGGCTCGCTAGCATTGCCACCCGAATGTCATGGGCCGCATCGCGCCAGACGAGTCGAATAGAGGACATGGCGTACTCACTGCTCGGAATATTTGATATCAACATGCCTTTATTGTATGGAGAGGGCGAAGGGGCCTTCGTCAGGCTTCAGGAGGAGATTCTCAAGGTTTCCACGGATCAATCCATCTTCGCATGGCGCTTCGTCGACGAGATTAACTGGGAGCAGTTTAGACCTCACCCTACTTGGGTATCTGTACTTGCACCTTCTCCGATATGTTTCTTCCACTCTAAATCGGTAGAAAAGGCCCCAGAAGGCCAACTCGGAGCGGCTATGGAAACATGGTCTATGACAAATCTTGGCTTTACCATGCACCTCCCTCTCCTATCGACCACGAACAGTCGACGCCTTTTCGCGGTCTTGCAATGCACCCAGCAGGAAGCTTCTTTGCTGTGCATTCCAGTCGTTAAGATTAACGGAGAGCTGGTCCGCGCTGCATGGCCCCCGGAGCCTCTACCGTTGTGTAGGCTGAACAAGCAGCCTCATCCGGTCCGAGTATACCTGCCGCGGTATAATCGGTATGGGTCACGCGAGGAAATCTGGGAGTCACCTACCTTCACACAACCGCCGCTATTACTAGTCTTTATCACAACGTCGCTAGTAGACTACGATATTGAGGGTTGGATCACGACCCCAGGAGTGGAGTTTTACTCAGACTTCGGTCTTCTATCTATAGCGGACGATGAAGAATACCAGGGCATATATCTTGGTTTCAAGAAGCATAATGACCGAAAAAGAATCAAGTTTAACGCTGTTATCTTTTTCGACCCTTTGCAGCTGAAGATTGTGTCTATTTGGAGAAAGAACTTTGTGCACTGTCAGCTATGGCTTGCGGAAGAGACTGAGGCTAACACTTCGTGGAAGGGGCTCTGGGGGCAGCGCGGTGATTTGGATGCTTCCATTAGTCTCGGTAAGATGCTCCCCGCACTACTGAAGCCATCGATGAAGTTGAACAGAAACGCCCCCAATGGCGTTCTTACACGTACCAATCCCAGATACGACTTAGAGGCAGTCCTAACCATTAGGGACAATAGTTCCCAGATGCTTACTGGTGTTGGCTATACTTCAGTCCTCATTCGGGCTATGGATCACGCTCTCGACTTCTAGACGTGTTATACATGGTCGATGAATTCGTAACATCTGAGGGTTTTCAGAAGTTGGATAGCTAGGACTCCCTCCACATTGCATCATGGCCCCTTTAACCTTTTTATCGGACAGGTAGCGAAAGAAGAGCTCCTAGAATCTCTTGTGTCAATGAGCACATGGTGAAGACGCCAAAGCACGGTGGCGTTTAGTCGCATCTTGCTCCCTAGTGCAAAATTTCAGAGTTGAAAAAGATTACTCTTCGATTAAAGGCTATTGGTCTAGCACACGCCAGAAAAAGGTGTGTCAGAATGCATGCTCGAGGTCCCGGCAGACCCATGTAGTGGAGGTTACACCAAAGATGAACTACGCGACGACCTGATATCGAGACTTAAATACCTCTTATAATCGGACAGAGTAAAATCTGTCGGCCTTGGGACTGTCGATTGTCTTCTTTTCCCATTTTCACCAACACGGGGAGCTGCTCAGAGCCGTAAGCCGGAAATGTGCGAGGAACACTTAACCTTGTGAAGATTAACCACATACTAGTACGACCCGTAAACACAAAAGCACCGGAAATCGGACGACTTCAGAGGTGGATATGCGTAGGCGAAAGCTGGTTATCCTGGATTCCAGCAAGGAAAACAGCCTTGCCGGTCGGATGGAAATACACATAGACGGGAAATTTGGTGGGCAGTGCGCTGTTAGTATTAGTGTTGGCAGTCTGGTATTTTCAGCTTCAGCTGGATGCGCCAAATATCCTTGCAATAACGTGCCTGGAAAGGGCTGGCCAATAAGGAGAGAGACTATTTTTACGCACAGCAGGTATATTGGTCAGGTCTAAGCCTATTTTGATCAAAGTTTCGCTAATGATCAGCTAAGAATAGGGGACACTTTAAGGCTGGCAATAGCGTCATATTATCTAGCAAAGTGAGCCGCATTATTGGGACTATTGCCAGGCCAAAGGCTTATTTCTGTGATACCGGCTGCCACTAATAACTTAGTTTTGAAAGCTTGGCCCACGTTGATCCTTTTGTTTTTTTTCCCTACTTTTTTCTCTCTCTTCCCAATAGGCCCGTAAAAGGGGTGCGCACCTGCGCATATGCAGAAAAAGGCAACAACTGCGCCAGATAAGACGTCTCCGACACATTAGCAGAGAATCTTGATGTCACAACATGGAAAGTAGACACTGATTTCTTTAGACTTGGACTTGACAGCCTTTACATTCCATAAACACGTTCATTTCGACAGTTGTCAAGTAATTAGTGGAAATATTAACAGTAATATTATATAGCAGGAAGGCCTAGCTGAGGAAGAGTACATATTAAAACCAAAGTGGTTTGTGTCCAAGAGCTAGATGAGGCCTTCCGCATAGTCTATCTAACATTAATCGCAATAACTGGCTGGTTGCAATGACAACAATAACGAGATAGTTTATTTACACTTCGCGACCCATCGCAAGTTTTCCGAGCGTCAGTCAGTCAGTCAGTTAATTAACTAGCCTCGCGTTCATGCATCGTCGTCGTCATCGACGTCCCAGTCCTCGAAGCGGCCGGTGAACTCGCTCCAGACACGCTCGCGCTTCTTGAACATGCGCGTCACGTACGCCGTGTTGGGGCACGTGCCCGGGTTGAAGTCGACGCACTGGTAACTGCCGCAGCAGCCGCCGATGGCGCATCGCTTGCCGCCGCCGCCGCAGTCCGTGTCCGAGCTGCACGCGCCGCCGCAGGTCGGGTTGCTTACGCAGAAGTTGCCGCTGAGGAACCTGACGCACAGACAATTGGAGCTGCTCGAGGCGCATCCGACGCCGCTGTCGGAGACGCCGCAGCTGAAGGGATTCGAGCACTGAGGGATGGGGACCGTGGTTGTTGTGGTGGTGGTGGTTGTGGTTGTGGATGTCTCCGTCACCGTGTTGGTGGCGGTGATGGTCGGCACCTCAGTTACGGTTTGCGTAATGGTCTGTGTGGCGGACTCTGTGATGGTGCTGGTGCTCGTCTCGACTGTGGTTGATGTGATGGTTGTTGAGGTGGTTGTGGCAGTTTCAAGACAGGTGCAGACATCGCCTACTGCGGTAGCGGCCTTGGAGATGAAGCTGGCGAGGATGCCTTGAGGGGTAGGGGTGGGGACCGGGAGCGAGGATGAGATCGCATGAGAAGAATAGACCGGGTACGAATAGGCCGCGTAGGATGAATATACTGGGTATGACGAATAGGCTGGGTACGATGAGGGGACAGGGTATGATGATGAGACCGGGTGAGATGAAGGGACCGGATAAGCTGACGATACCGGATGAGACGACGGTGGGACTGGGTATGACGACGAGACCGGGTGAGATGATGGCGGGACAGGGTAGGATGACGACACTGGATGAGATGAGGGTGTCGGGTATGACGATGAGCCCGGGTGAGAAGAAGGGGCCGGGTAAGATGAGACCGGGTGCGACGATGGTGGGACGGGATATGACGGTGATGAGACCGGATTAGATGATGGGATAGGGTAAGGTGACGAGGCCGGATGAGAAGAAGGGGCCGGATATGAAGATGGCGAAACCGGGTGAGATGAAGAAGCCGGGTATGATGAAGGCGAGGCCCGAATAGACGATACCGTGCTAGTGACTAATGTAGACGTTGGCTTGTGACAGGCCGCGCGATGTCTGGAGCTGGCTGGATAAGCCCGCTTAATAGCACTAATACCTGGGATATTAACATAGATGCCTGGGGTAGTAGTAACAGTGACGGTATTCGTCTCAGTCACAGTGTCAGTCTCGGTTGTCGTTGTGCTCTCATAAGTAGTCGTTGGGATTGTCGTGGTGATTGTTGTCGTGTCTATCTCGGTCTCAGTTGTGGTCTCTTCCACTACCGAAGTGACCGTGGTGCTTTCCACGGCGGTCTCAGTAACGGCAGGAACAGGATATGCTGACGAGCAGTATGAGGTGATGACAGGAACAGTGGCTAGGGTAGCGAACTCTTCCAAGTCACCCGACAGGCACGCTCTGCTGGAGATAGTGAGGGCTGACGAGCCAGCTGCCAGGAGGCAAACGAGTGACAGGCTGCAAACGCGGCTCGACATGATGAAAACGAAAACAAAAAACCACAAGCGAAAACTTCAGAGGAACCTGGTTGCTCACACTGGCTCAGGTGGGTGATGTCACCGGATCGCCCTTTTATGGCTCTTTGGGCTCATCGTTTACCAAGAGTTGCCGTGCCGCTGGCGTTGCCGGACGAGAAAGAAGATCTGTTACGGTGTAGGGTCTCGTCTAAAATTGACTGTCTAGCCTCTTCAATGGCCGCTCAATTGGGATAAGTGAGGGCATCGCCAATGGCAAGCGCGTATCTGAAAGACAATAGTGCACCATTTCGACGGTGTCTAAACTTGTATCAAGACTCGTCTGGCGCTACCGATCAGCCGCTTGCTAAAACACGCAACGTTCTCCCGTCGGCGCCGACGAGCTATCTACTTCGAGTTTAGAAAGACTAGTCTAGGGCGAGCTTAAGTTTTCTATTTGACAGCCCAGGCCTTTGCGGACCCCGGCGCCGCGTGGTCGGCCGGTGGAGCAAAAGCACAGTAAACATCCGAGACCCTCTAACTGTTGCTAAACATTATTTTATCCCCTATTGAATGGGCCTATTATTCAGGAGCCAATGCACCATCCTGATGCTGTAGCCGTCAGTTTTTCGCAGGTTTGTAGCCACCCTTTTGGCCGAGGGGGCTGGATGGGCCTCAGCCGTGTTTCATTTGGTTCATGATTCAGGGCCAGCGCGTATCCCTTATATCCGACAGTTGCACGATGAGTCGTGACCACATGCAAACTCGACTTCATCCATATTACTTCAACCAGAATACTCGTGGCGGCATCGGCATTTTCGACAGCGCAAAATGTATTGGTGGCCTGGAAGTATACTCCCGACGTCGATGAAACCGTCGAATTGACCGTCGCAATTGGTATTTCTGCATGACCGCCAGTTCGAAAGGAGTGAGCGACAGTGGGCTAGGTCGTTCGAAGCTGTGCTTTCCTTGTCGGAAGTGATATCGAGTAGCTTCCATGCGTCGGCTAATGACGTGCAACACCTTACCAGTAAGTGTGGGCTGAGCTCTTGAGCAACATCAGTGTTGTCCAATAGACAATCCTCAACAACCTCGCTTAGATGGTCCATAACTATGTCACTTAACATCTTATGGAATCGGGCGTCCCCTGTCGAGCCTGTTGATTCCCGGACAAAATCGCAGAAGTCCGTCCCAGACCAGTTGTGAGTGAGGATGCGTTTCGTTTTCTCAATTGCCAGCGCCCCAAGCGCAGGGATGGCATAGTAATCCGCAATAGAATTAATGAGTCCATGTTGAATGAGTTGCTCGCGGACGGGATGGGAATCCTCAGAGGCGACATCCCCAGAATCAACACCCTCAGAGTCGACATCATCTGCACCAGAATCGGCGTTACCACTAGCTAAAACTTCGGACAGAGTCAGCACAAAGGGGCCATCGTGAACGATTGCAGATAAACACCTACCAATCTCTTTTCCTACTCCGTCCGTAATGACACCCCGCGCAGCAATACAATCTGATAAGAGGATATCGGATGCAGTATAGGTAGACAGATCGTAATCTCCCATATACACAAAGTCAATGAGGCGTTTAACGGTGGGCAAGTCGAAAGATATGACCATCTCATTGGTTTTCGCTTCCTACTGCCAATTAGCGCTCGATTCGGGATTCGACTGTTTTGAAAAACGTGCACTTGCAATGAATTCACCGGTTAATGCAGCTGCAATGACTGGCGAGTGCCGACATAGATACGCCTTGTGGGTTTTGAACAACTCATTTCCGCAAATCAATGTGAGGTCGCTGAATTGTTTGATGGTATGCAAGCTGCTAAGGGACAAAGAGTTGCACTCTGCCATGGTGTTGGACTTTGAGCTGGTGGAACTAAGAATGTGTTGACAACAGTGAGCGTAGACATGTGCAATCGAGATCGGCGTAGGAAACGGTGAACGAGATTGAGAGAGGTGGGAGAAGTGTAAATACTTTCATGTTTGTGCCGTTGAGGAAGTAGGCAGAAGTGACGTACCTAGCAGGCAGGCACATATCTCTCCTGCATGTATCAGATCCTGAAGATTTCCGGGACGTGTTTGCCCTTAGTCGTCTGTTGGCCTGGTTACACGCTGTCTCTGTTTGGATACTTACTGTCGTCCTAGTATCAAGCAGTCTGACCGAGCTCTACGATCAGCACAAGCCAAAACGAACTCGGCCGTTTTTCGATGAGATCTCTAAAGCACTTAAATCAGTTATTACTTATAATTCGAGGATCTTTATCGCTATTGATACGCTTGATGGATGTCAAGATTCTGATGGCTGCCGTACTAGCTTTTTAGTAGCAATCTTTAACCCTTAAAAGCATCTTAAGAAGTATTACGAGCTGCTTACTTCTGTTGCTTATGTTGCAGCAGTTCTTTTCTATCCTTGTAAGAAATGGAAAGCTCTGAAGCTATTCTGGGATAGCCTTCTGTTTAGGCAAACCGATGGATGGAAAGCAAATACAACAGCAAGCTAAGGGAGGTCTGGGAGCGACAATATCAGGACATCACGATAAACAACGAGATGACTGTCGATTACTTAACTATCCCTTTATCTACTGCAGAACCCGAGAGGCAGTTCAGAAGCTGCGGGAGGATGGATACAGCCAATAGAAGACTAATGGGCCATTCTTTGCTATCAATGGCGCAGTGTGTTCGGTTATGGAGCTAGATTGGCGTCTATATACCATCTATCCCCTTACACAGGCTCGAAAACGCGCCCGATGGCATGTGTTTTATCTTGCGATTTCTCACAGTAGCCGATACGAACTATACACCATCACCGAACTGGTCACTTGTACCGCTACCAACGGTATAAACTACGGGCTTGTGATCACTCGACTATTCTAGTAACGGGCCTGCTGTGGTGTTGTTGACATCGGTACTGTACATACTGTAACTGTTGGATCATGATTATTGGTTTCGGAAGCACCGGGCTGTGAAAGACCCGTCTAAGTCAAGAGAAGCTGAGCTTATCTTTTGGACCCTATAGCTCTCTTAACATACCGGCGGCTACATCACTGGACATCGCAAAAGCTTTGGAAAGCCAGGTACCAGATAAAGGTCTATTATGGACATGACAGGTCCCCGAGTACCACCAGTCGGTAAGGCCGTGACCAAAGCGACATATCTAGAAGTTGGGGATATGAATAGGTACAGAAGGTAGTATTTGCTAAAGTTGACGCCACCAAGTATACCAGTAACGAAAGGCTAAGAGGGCACTGAATGGGTAAGCCTGCGTAGGAAAAGGGAGCGGTCGTGCAACTCTGCTAGTCTACATGGTTTTATTTATATCCAATGGTAACCTCGCCAAGACACTTGCCGACAACTAAACAAGAGAAACAAGGAGAATCTCCTCTATCGACAATATTATTATATAGCCAGAAGCCACACCCAAGATCCATGCATGTACTCGATTATCGTGTAAGTGTAGGTGGAAGTGGCCCGGATATCAACCTCAGGAGCGCGCTGGACGTAGATCTGGTAATAGAAACGACCGCATGAATGTGATTTTAATATATTAGCCATTAGCCGTAGCCCATAACCCAGTGCTTCCCGATTCGGGTAGCCGAGAATCGATCTAACATCTATATTCCGCTGCTTCTAGCGACACCCGGCGAGCAGCACGATCAAGGTCCGCGGGGGGATAGCCAGAACGCGACGAGAGTAGTCCCTTCCGGAACCAGGCGATCACTCGCCGGGAGATCATTTCTACGTCATGCGTGTATTTCTCGCAGAGTTGCCTCTGCTGACCAGCCAGGTTATATTTTGCCGGTCCTCTTCTCGGAACCATGTTCCAAGAGCAGTCGAGGAAACAGGAGCCTATAACCCTGTCGAACATGACCAACATTATCTACTACGTTTATAATTTTATGTTTCGAGCGTTGAGGGAATGTTGTCCTGACAGAAAGGTCTTCGAAGAGCGTTGGGCTGGCTGCATTCCCGAAGAGCTCCAGAAAGCAAGATATTTTAACACTTCCGAGAAACTTGAACATGTTAGTATCTCTTTCACCTACAGTGGTATCTTTTTGCTAATTTGTTTAGCATTCCGCCCTTTCTTGTTCGCCGCGTAGTCGAATTTCAGCGCGTGCGATGGCCGATAACCTCAGCGATTCACTTTCTACGATTAGGGAGCATTACTAGCAACCCCTCACCATATTACTACTAGATATTCAGAGGACGAAGACGCGACACCTGAAATCGACGGAATTTATGTCAGCCCTAGAATATCTCTCCCTCTCTACGCAAAGCAACATTTGTCACTCAAGAGCACGGCCAACCACCTTCACAAGGAGCCGCATCAACGCCTTCGAGGAAGAAAGGGAGTATGTTGCTGTATCCTACCCTTGGGATGACTTTTCGCATCTAAAAGAAGTATGTGGCAAGTATTATGTGCAATCACACGATGGGAGCTTCCTCTCATCCAAAGTCCGAGTCTCAGTATTTGACAGGGTGACAAAGTACATGGCTCGCTTTAACCTAGATTATCTCCGGATCGACAGGGAATGCATTGTTCCAGAAGATGGCAATGAGAAAGAAATAGCTGTCCAGGCGATGGACCTGCTTTACAACCGTAGCAACCATCCACTCGGCTTGTCATCCGAGCCCACGCTGTCGGTCGCGAAGCTCGAGTTGCTGGAGGGGAGCCATAGTCCACAACAAGTAGTGGGCCCGGGCATGGATTTACTAAGAGAATTACCGTGGTGGTATAAACATGAAACTCCTCATACCGCATTGCGTATTATCCCCAGAAGACTACCGCTCAGCAGGAATACTAGGTACCTAGGTACCTACGTAGTAGTTTTAGGAATTGGTTGATAGCGGGGTAGTGGGCTTGTGTGGGGAGCGAACCTATTGTAGTGATCCCTAACCCACGCGCAGGGAGGGGAAGGGGGGTGGGGGGAAAAGGTGGGGACACCCTAGAATACAAGCTGTCGAGGCTGTCGCCCTTCTCTCTGACTTGATGTGCGTAACGGCTAACCAGCAACCACTCTCGCTCTAAACATGTTCGTCAGTATTCAATCCAAGTTGTCCTCTACTGCTCGTCCCGACTTATACATGCTTTGTGTAGCTGCACAGTTTGATCCTTGTGCCCAGAACACTTAAGCCGCAGACGGGTCGTTGCACGTCCGCTATCGGAAGTGCCCTAATTCCCTGGCCTCGTAACATCATGACGACTCGTGCAGCACCACGCGAGGCGGGTTATATGCCGGCGACAAGGGAGGAGTTCCTCGAGTGCCTTGGCATGACCATACCCGAAAGGCGACGCGGTACAGGACGTGTTTTCCCAACCGAGTTCGTCCCGCCGCCAGGGCCCCTCTCCACAAAGGACCCCGGGATACTGTTCGTCGGCCGGCCCGGTCCAGTCATCGACTGCATGGAGAGATTCACCTACCGACACGACCGCACCAAGATCCTCATCTACACCGACGGCGCGTGCGTCAACAATGGGCAGGACGGCGCCAAGGCCGCTTGGGCCTTCCACTTCGGCCCCGAGCCGGACGCGCGCACCTGCTCGGGGCGCCTCGAGAACAAGGGGCCCTTCGGCGACGTCTGTGCGCAGACCAGCAACCGCGCCGAACTGCGCGCCGCGCTCGCCGCCCTTCGCGCGCGTGAGTGGTCTGACGATGGGTACCGCACCGTCGTCATCGCGTCTGACTCCGAGTATCTCGTAAAGGGGGCGAGTGAGTGGTTGCGCAAGTGGACGGACAACCACTGGAAAACATCCGGAGGCAAAAACGTCGCGAATCGAGATCTGTGGGAGATGTTACTTGGTGAGGCTGAGCGCTACGAGGAGAAAAACTTAGCGATTGAGTTCTGGCGGATCGAACGGCATATGAATGAGATCGCTGATGCTGCGGCGAAGAAGGCAACCTTGGAGACTAACCATGAGAGTTTTGACGATTTCATGGTCCCTGGGATCTAATGGAAAGGTGGAGGCGATCCTCGAAAGAAGCTGCTCCGTCTTAAGGCACTTGGACCTATGATCTCCTTATGTGTGTCAAGAAGAAAGTTTTATGCGTTTCCTAAAGCACTTCCCTATGGCGAAGACAAAGGTCGCTTAAGTCGTCACGAACGATGCAATCTTATGCTTTTGACAGACGAGCTAGATAAAAGGGGTTTTGGTGGTCTCTGCAAGGAGATTGATATGTATCTCCAACACAGCGGTACTTCTCAGCACAGAAACTCTTTTGCGAGGGAGTATTAAAACTACATGGCTTAAGAGTTGGCAACAGCAGTAAGTTAAGACAGGCGTTCTAGAACCGGTCCGGTGGTTATAGTCTATATTATTACTATATAACACCTATATTAACACATGAATTAATATAATATATTTTTAACCTAATTGCATGCTATCGCTTAAATTTAATAAAAAACAAAGGCGCTTTAAAAATAAAAATAAAAAAACGATTATTATTATTAACTAACTTGTTATATTATTTTTATATAACGTGGTTTTTTTATAAGTAGTTATTTATAAGTAAAACTATATAAAAGTTAAATAAAAACTTTATATATTATGTTTTTTTTAATTTAACTATTTTTTAATTATATATAAACTAGTTTTTATTAACTAGCTAGTTATAAAAAAGCAAAATAAATTAAAAAAAATAAAACTAATAAATTTTTTTTTTAAAAGCTATTAAATCTTTTAGTTTTAAAAAAAGCTAAAAAAGCTTTTTTTTAGTTATAAAAGATTTTTAATAAAGTTTTTTTTAATTTTACTATATGTTTTTTATTTTTTATTTTTTATTTTTTTATTTTTTTTAACGCTTTTTATTTAAGCTATTTTATTATATATAATAATTTTATTAATATTTACTAGCTATTTTATAATAAATCTTATAAATATAAGTTTTTTAATAGTTATATATAAATTTTTATTATATAATAATATTTTATTTTTTAGCTTTTTAAATAAATTTTTTTTTAAAAAAAGCTTATATTTAAATATTATATATTATAACGTTTTTTTACTTTTTATATACTTATAAAAAAAAGTTAAAAAACTTAATATTTTTTATATATATAAAAAAGCTTTAAAGTTAATTTTTTTAGTTTATATTTAAGTTATTATTATTGCTTTATATTTTAGTAAACTTTAATATTTTTTAAAAGTATTATTTTTATTTAACTTTTACTTAGCTAAAGTTAAATAGCTGCGCTTTATTTTAATATACTTTTATTAGTTTTTTTATTTTTTTTAAAAAGCTTTTTTTAGCTTATATTTTTTAATTACTTTTTTTATTAATAGTTTGTTTTGTTTTTTTAGTTTTTTTTTTTAAAATATTTATTTTTTTTTAAAAGTTTATTTTTAGTTTATATTTTATTTTATTTTTTTTAACTGCGCGTAATAATATTATTATTTTATTTATAACTTAATTAATAATTTTTTTATAAACTATATTATATATTTTATTTTTATTAACTATAGCTTTATTATTAAAATATAAATTAATTAATAAAATTTTTATTTTAGTTTTTAAATATTTTATTAAAATAGCTTTAAAAACTTTTATTATTTTTTTTAAGCATTAGTTTTAAATTGCTTTAAGAGCGCCGGCTATTTTTTATATTTTATTTTCTTTAAATAGCTTATATTAAGTTATAGCTTTATAAGTTAAAATATTTTTAATTATAGCTATATAAACTTATTTTATTTTAGCTATATTATTACTTTAAATAAAATTTTATAGCTTAATTATTATATATAATTAAATATTTAGTTTTTTTTTATGTTTAGTTAAATATTTTTTTTATTTTATATTTTTATAAAACTAAATTTTTAAAAACTTTATATTATTTATTAAATAAATTATAATATTTAATAAATAAACTATTTAAATAAAAGCTATTTTATTATTAAAAAAATATATTAGCTTATTTTTTTATAACGTAAACTTTATATTATATTTTATAGCTTAGCTTTTATAAATCTTTTATACCGCTTTTAATATTTTATAATTTTATTTTATTTTTAAGTTAGCTATTATTAATTTTAAGTGCGCTATTAAATCTTTATATAACGTTAAAATATATAAAAAAAAAAGCAAAAGTAATAGCAGCAACTTTTATAATATTTTTGCTTTTAATATAATAAGTTATAATATTATTTTATTAAAGCAAAATTATATTATTTTATTAAATATAAAAAAATAAATTTAAAATATAACTTAAAAAAAATAACTTTTTTATTATAAAATATATACTAGCTTTTTTTTATTAATAATATTAAAAGCTTTTATAATATTAAGTTATAATAA
>MU380380.1:0-54344 GCA_022495085.1 Xylaria sp. FL1042
CGCTAAAGATAGCTAAACCTTCTTTTATTAGCACATTAGGGTGCACCTAACACCAAAAATTCGTTTTTGAACAGTTGCCCCTCTCGGACTCCGTAATATACACACTTATATGTAATAGATCTCGCTATATTTTACCCTACTCAACTGCACGCGTAGGTATTTGACCCAGCCTGCCTCGCCTGCTACGTCACTATCAAGCCCGCAAACAGCAGTAGACGGTCAAATCACGTCCAAAAACAAAAATTCAAATAAATAGTTGTGGCAAAATGTCGTACACGATCAAACAAGCGTCACCATGTCAGCTCTAGGTAACCCACTTATACCTTCTATTGCATGGAATATAGTCATCAGCCGCAACCCACGTGTAACAAAACACAAAATTCAAGCTTCAATGACGTCATCCTTCGCTCATGGTCCCTTCCCGCCTCGGCCCCTCAATCTTACATTGCCATCCCGACTTCACCGACACGGCGGCGAATTTGCCCCGTATTGCGTACGCTTCCGGATCCCAATTCAAATTCCCCATGCCGTTCCATCCGTCTACTAAGTACTGTATGTCCATCCCGCTGTGTCCGCATGCGTAGATCATTTACAATAGATAACAATGATATGATCGATCAATCAATCAATCAATCAATCAATCAATCAATCAATCAATCAATCAATCAATCAATCAATCAATCAATCAATCAATCAATCAATCAATCAATCCATCCATAATCAATCAAAATCAGATCAAATCAATCACTGAGTATGCAGAAAACATCTCCTCTTCCAAGTACTACTATCTTCATCGTACATCTGTCTCGGCCGAGGTCTTAATTCTTTCGCATGCTATAATTACCATACGGGAGTTGCCAATGAGCGAGCTAACCAACCAACCAACCAATCCCTTGCTCCTACGCGAACCCATACTTGCACGAGGAACTGGTGGGGGCTATACTGTATATGCCTCATGAAGTATGCACGTACATATTGAAAGCTACACCAGCCACGCACGCGCCCGAATTACAACTGCTACTTGGCTGTGAGAATTGAACCTATGTATGTGTATACGCCTTT
The DNA here is from genome assembly GCA_022495085.1 of Xylaria sp. FL1042. NCBI lineage: Eukaryota > Fungi > Ascomycota > Sordariomycetes > Xylariales > Xylariaceae > Xylaria > Xylaria sp. FL1042. The sequence continues at coordinate 1,063 of MU380380.1, forward strand.
CCCTCTGTCCATAACTCCCATTATCAAGCCAAGGTCCGCAATTGTCTAGTCAAGGTATATATGAAATAAGTCTTTATGGGGTCAGTAGATTAGTGGTTTATACACTTACCCTTAGGATAAGGAACCAACCTCCTTAGAAAAACGAGGTAAAAAAGTCAAGTCCAAATAAGAAATGTTGGTATTCGTGAATATTCGTAACACTAGAGGCGCATCCTTTAAGAATACACATGAAACCCCCCTACCCATCAACCAACTCTAATTTGATTCGAGGTATTGGGCTCTCCGCGCAAGCGCCTTTTCTCTTCCCTCCAATACGCGTTATATGTATCCCTATCCTATACTTCAGCTAATCCTCGTTCTTCATGGCACATAAACATATCACGTCCCATCTTATTGGTGTGGGCGGCTCACCGGGGTATTGTAGACACTCACTCCAAGCCTCTGAATCGGCGGTTGAACTCCTCCACGGCCACGGCCACCTGCCGATACAAGAACGTCCGCCCACTTTCTTCACCAATGGGGATGAACGGGCCGTTCGTGCCGCCGCGCAAAATGATGCTGAGCCCCGTCCGCTCCTTGGCAATGGTTTGTATGTCTTGAAGTGGGACGTCCCATTCCGTGCTTAATCTCCTGCTCCGGATAAGGAGAATTCGGCTATAGGTGACCATGACCACCATATCTTCCCTTGGCAGCTCTATATGTGCGATGTAATCCTCGTTGAAATATTTCCCGTTGTCTACCTGTTTGAGCCATGATTGTCCTAGGGCTTCACGCTGGTTGTATGGCCGGACAATGCCATCCATAGGGATGAACCTGGCGATACGAACCCGGTCGAGCTCGGACCCATCAAATACCGTAGTAGTGTTGCGAATGCCCTCCGAAACGTTGGAAGCCAAGTCGAAGACGCCCACGGCAGGTTTCGTTGCCAACCCAATGAAGCCCTTGCCGACCCCTTTGAAGAAGCCAACAGCACCTTCTTGTTCGGCACCTTCTAAAGGCTTACGAGCCACACCACCGATCCCGGATGCGACGGAAGTGAAGAAGGAATTTGCACCTGCCGTTACCCCGAACAAGGCATGCTTGGGGCGATTCCTGGCACGTGTGATACGACGGCGATCTTGAAACTGTTTATCGAGAGTAGCCGCAGCCAGGCCTTTGCCAAAGCTGCCCGTCACCTTGGAAAAGGAATCTGAAAAGCCATAGACTGACTTCTTGACGAAGCTCGCTGCACCTTTGGCGATACCCAATCCGAGATCTTCAGGCTTGTCTGACATAATCAGACCTTGATAGGGCTCGTAGAAAACATCCGTGATACCACTGCTTATACTGTTGAAAAGGCCGACAGGGTTACCAAGGAAATCAGCGCTACCAATGATCTTGTGGACTTGGAATAAAACTTCCTGGCTGTAATGGTTCGAAACATTTTGCGTGAGCACTGGAATAGAAACTCGAGCATTCTCTAAAAGCAAGGCGTTTAATCGGATTGGAGCATCATTGACATTGCCAATGGCCATGGTCATCACATTTACGAAGAACATGATGGGGTTTCGAGACGAAGTTTTGTCTTCAATGTTGACGCGCTCGGTGCGCATGAACGACAGATCGAGCTGCATGGGTTGGATATTCAGCACTTCGAAATATATGTCCTGTCCTGACTGTTCTTGTTTTGGTTCCGGAATATCTATGCCTTCGTCGCAAAGTTTGCCTTCGTGGGTCTCGGACCATGAGGCCCCAGGGACCTTAGAAAAGTCCAATACGGCGTAGATGAAATCTTCGTCGAGGTCGATAGTCATTTGCTGTAATAATAGAGTAGCATACTTGACGTACAACACACCGTAGCTATCATCCTTGACTCTTGTGACCATGGCGTGTAAAGATGGATGCAGCTCAGTCTCTTGGGCTTGCTTAGGTACTACACTGGGATATAAGACCATGGGGAATAGACCACCGTAGAGCTGATTATCGATCTGTATCCACTTGATAGAAGTGCTGACCGTTTGATAAAGGCTCGACTCTCTATATCGAAGGCCGATATCTCTGAAAGTGATATATGCTAACTCCTTCAGCTGATGGTTGATCAACGATACCCCGATACCCGAAAGCTTTAATGCGGCTTGAAACGTTGTCTCGGTGTCCTGCTTCTTGACTTCAAATCCGCCTGTGCTGGTATTGCTAGTACCGCTCTGCGTCTTTTGCCTGTAGAGACTTTTGCTGGGCTTGAAGTTGGACAAAATCAAGGTTTGCGTCGGGCCGTCTGCAGCGACGCTGATGTCGATGATCTTCTGAGTGCCGGAGGCGGTGACGAACCTCATGGGAATTTGATTGCCAATTTCGGCAAGCTTAACGTGGCGCTCCTTACCAAAGGCGCTTATCACCACTTCTCTAAATTTAGCAGCAGGGAAATCCCAGGCATATGGCATGATACTGCGCGGAGGCAAGCGGTATCGAACTGGCCGCCATCCAGAGCGGTCTTCTACTCCATCCTCATCTACGTTAGGATTAGCTTGGTAGAAGGTGAATTCAGTGTCGCTTTCGTTGCGCATCGAGAACGGCCATGCCTTCTTTTCTACACTAAGATGAAGGAATATAGTAGCGTCTTCCATCAAAATCTCGACTCGTATTAGTCGCTGACGCTGTCCAGCTTTGGCGATTTTAACATGCGTTGTGCCCAGATCTGAGATATTCACGGGCGATGACCATTGGTTGTCCATACCCGGAAAACACAGTGCAATTTGTTTGGTTTGTGATCGCTGTAGCCAATAGAGGGGCTGGAGGGCTCCTGGCTCCAGCGTCATGATGTTGGATGACCTTGGCTCTCTCACATTGACCACCTCACCAACCTTGTTTTTCACTACGAACCTCGGTGCAAGAGTGACAACCTTTGTAAGTTTGTATTTCCCTTCACCGGATTCGATCGTGATTCCGACGTGAAGCTCCGCCTGTTTGGTCGCGGATTGGAGTGCCACATCGGTCGTACTACCAATGGCGTCAAAGCTTTGAGGCTTACTCCATTCTGAATCACCGAACTTCAAGAGAGCACGATTACGCTGATCGTCACTGCCAAAGGAGAACATCAATGGCTGTGCCTTGGGTCGTTCTTGGTCAGAGGCACCGAGCAGTGAAGATTGCCCGGCAGCTCTCTTGGCCTGTTGTAGGAACTGTTTACCTCGTATAACGACGTCCAGGCCTGTCTTGTTCAAGATCACGTAGGGACTAAAGACTGTCACCTTGAAAGCACCACCTCCATTTGGAGTTTTGAAGTAGTGGAGCTTGAGGTGCAAGGGCAAACCCTCGTCGTCCTTACAAATGAGTTTATGCTCCTTATGGAAGTCCTCTTGAGAGCCAGGGTTGATGATAGCAAACTCGCTCGCTCTGAACGCCGTATCTTGCATATCCACACTTAGGAGGAGTAGATGTGAGAGCTCCACGACATGCACTGGGCTAACACCACCCTTTCTAAGGAAATTCGACCAATCTCTTTTTGTGTTCTTATCATAGATTCTGTACTTGAAATCGTATGGTAGGAGATTTTCCAGGACTATGGGTGGTGATAGCTTTAGCTTCATATATGGATATTTCCTATCGATTATTAGTGAAAGTGTCCTCATTTCTGGGAAAAGGTCACGTACCCAGTCAAGAAATGGTTCCGATTATAAGTAGCATTAAGCTGGAAGTAGAACGGGTCGCCATTCTCTCCTTTGCAGACCAACGTCCGTGTGGGCCTTTTTAACAAGTCTTTCCACCAGAGGTACTCAGATGACCATGCGTATCCGAACCCAGAGTCTGGCCGAATTAGGAGGGATTGAACGTAGGCAGCCGCGACGGGAGCGGGGCGACTCTCCCCCGGTGCGATCTTCTCGATCTTGAGTAAGTGACCCTCCTGGGCATCATAAACCCCTAATTCGACGGGTATCTGCGTCTGGTTCTCCACAACGAGTGGTGACCTCAAGGTCACGTATTTGATGTTGTCGGCGCCAAGACTTACTTCGACAAGGAGCCGATGAAGGGTATTATCCATCTTGGGCCGTAAACTGTAGAGAAACTCACCCTCGCGATTGAGTGGAATATTCTTCACGATATCAAAGCCACTACCCTCAATTTGCACGGCAACACTGTTCGCCGTCGTGCTCTCCGACATGACGTTCTCGCGCATCTTTTCCCACTGCTCAAAGCTCCATGGAGCCTCTTCGCCATCTTCCAATTTAAGGGAAATGCTCTCATGATTGCTCAGAGTCTTGGCTTGGACTACTACGTCGAAGCCGGTATAGTTCCGAATCTTATAGGGTGCTTCCACTCCTCGTGGCTTACCCAAGATGTCTTCGTCCTGTGTGAGGAAAGCGAGAGATTTTGACGCTAGGGCGATGGTCGCTGTTGTGATTGTGACGTCAAACGTTTTCCTCGACGTTAGATCAACAGAGAGCAGGCCAGTGTTTTGCTCTCTCGCAACTCCGAGGCCTACTTGCCATGGCTCCAATAAGGGTTCCCATGCGGATTTGGCAAAATTGTAGACATTCATATACATGTCGATCGCAGTCTCCGCTTTAAGACTACTCGACCAGTCTGCGGCTGATGCTGTGAAATTTTTGATGCTCAAGTCAAGGATTGGCAATTCATGGACATCACCGATTAGCACAACACGCATACCTTCCAGGGTAGCAGTTAGCTCTTCGTGACGTTGTAGAGGTTTGCTAATATCATGCGGCTGATGTGAAAGTTCTCTTCGAGATCTAGTGGTAAGTGTGCCAGCACTTTTAGTCACTCTAGATCTAGAGGCGGCGATGGTCGAGTGGCCTCTTCCACTAGCTGAGCGTTCCTTCAGGCCATCGGGGCGCTGTTGACCCTTCTTCTGAGATGTGCGACGATCTCCGCCGTCTTCTTCCCCTGATAGTTCAGAAGCTTTGCTCACAATCTGGAGCACTAGAAGGATATCTCGAAGTGATAATCGGAGGATGAGTGGTTCAACGTCGATGTGTATGTTAGTGAGATTCTGCTGCGAGCTATCCATATAAACCTGGATGGAGAAGTCATCTAGGACACGTAGTCGTGATTCATCGAATTTATCCATGCGGCAGAGGAACATACCAACCTCCGACACTTGGAAGGTAAGCGCGTGCTGTTGTGAGAGAAGCACTTGCTTAGTTCTTAGTACAATGGCCTCTGAGCTTGAGCTGAGGGGATTTGCTATCAAGATGACTTGAGCATCCACGATATTGAGGCGGAATGCGACGCTCATCTTAGGCTGCTCTGCCTCTCTTTCATTTTGTACTGCTGTTTGAGATTCACTTTCTGAATGTCTCCCAGTCCACTGTATTTGCATGGATTCCGTATCCGACACATCCGGTGTTTCTGTAGGACTCTCCATGATCTCTTGGACCGGCTCATCTGCCTGTAATCCAACTGTGAAGAATTTCTGGATAGCAAAAAGATAGTCCAGTGCAAAAATGACCCTCGGGCTGTCGATAACAACCACGGCAATCATGTTTCGCTCCTTTCCTTCCGCAATAGAAATGGTTGCCATAAATTGCTGTACACTCTTATTGGAAGAAGTCATTATTCTCTTGTATTTGTTCCCATCGCGCGCGCGGCTATCATAAATGGTGAACGAGTGGATCACGAATTCTGCCTCGAGAGAGTTGTTGGCTAATATTCTAAGCTTTAACTTGCTGTCATCTAGAGAGAACCGGGAGAGACTCGCTGTGTCGGTATTACCCACGGGCTTACCCTCGGGGGCATTGATCAGTTCGAGCCCAACCTTGTGGATGGTGAAGACGAGATCGAGTTTCGTCCAAGTGTTATCATGAGAGCCTAGCTCAGGAGACAAGTCAACAAGGTGGTCATCAGAGCTGGTGTTGGTGGATGACATTGTCTTCGCCCTCCGTAGCGTCCCTTCATCCACATCTCGCTCGGCTTCCTCTTCACTAGCGCCTGCATCTGTCACGAAGGTAGCCGGAACAGATTTGGATATCGCCAACAAGTATTTAAGTTGGTATTGTGTGATTCGGAGATTTACATCGGTCATGCTGCCCTCGATTTCCATGTCAGGACGCTTCCATCCTTCTTTATGCTCTGCGTACGTCAAGTTGAAGCCGAAATCAACATGGTCAATCATCTCTAATTCCTCGGACTGGTCATCGGAGTAATAGAATAACGACGTCAACCGAATATTTCTGATTCCGGCGGAGAGCTTCATGGCTATCTCGGAGTCTTCAGAATCGTCCAAGGGAACAAATTTATTTTGAGCGTAAATCTCTCCCAGGTACGCAGTGACCAAATCCCGCTTTGGTCGGTCAGGGGAAAGAGGTCGTGGGAAAACGATTATGGGTGTGTTGATGATGACATCAAATTTGACCTTGCTAGTGATTTGCTGCAGCTGCTGGGCTTGATTCGCGGCAGCTTGACGTGCGGCGTTGTAGATCGCTTGCATTTTCCCAAACTTAACCAAGAATTCGATGATTTTCCTAAAAGGCTCTTCAAGAAAATTGATCTTAATGGAGCCAGCTCGGAGAAAAATTGACGAGTCGTAACCAGGGTATGCTTTTTTATTACTCGCATCAAATGTTTCGTAACGAAAGTCAGCGAGCTCGTTGCCTTGGATCGTAACCAGTTGACGGAAGCTCGAGTTTTCTGTCGCACCGACATTGACATCGTCGACTAAATTAAGATTTCCTAGCTTGGCTGCGATTCTCATGGTTTTGCCAGATATGAAGACACCAACATCACCATGGTTAAAAGCCAGGGTTGCCAAGCGAATGCCATCGTTATTCAGGATCATACGAATACTTTTCAAGTCAACTTTTACTCGAATAGATCCACTCTCCATCTGCTCAGGACTTTGAGCAGGCTCATTCACCTCGACTATTTGATCTTGTTCCTCCGCATCAGCGATGCGCTTTCGAGAGCGATTCTCCGCACCCCCGTTATTAGCAAAGGTAATGAGAATGAAATCCAGGAGCGTGAGCAGGGTCTTTCTTGTCACTACGAGGTTAATCGTTGAAACAGCAACGTTGACATTCGTTTCTATGCCTTCATATACGGGCATGAATTCTGGCGAGTCCGGTCTAACTTTGGTAAATTTGACCCGGACAAGATCTCTCTGCTGTTGACGATCTTCCACGTCGCCAGAGGAGACTATGGACTTGAATTCAGTGGAAGGGTTATCCACGAAATCATCAACTGTCACTGAGCCCAGAGACACCTCGGCTGCCAAATCAAATGGCCTCACGTACAAATCGAAGGCAAAATACTCTGCGACAAGCTCGACAAGCAGTGAGTCTGGACTGCGCCCATCAGGATCGCTTCGGTATAAGGAGCCCTGCAACTTGTCCACGGTAAATTTCAGCTCAAAATTGCGCTGCTGTACCTTGAGTTGTTGATTTGGATTCCCATCCTCGGCATCTTCAAACTCGTCTGAGTCATTGTCAGAGTCCTCTTCGAGGATAATGGCAGTTTCTTGGGTCAGAAACAGGTTAGAGGAGCGTTTGCGACCATGGCTTGCATTCAAGCGGCTTGATGCAGAGCTGATCAACCGAGGCCGCTTAGGCCGTGGTTGAGTACCGGTGGTCTGCTGTTCTGGGTTACCAAGTTTCGGAATGGCGACGTCGATTAGCTTCATTAGACTCTTGTATTTAGTGTCTGATACATTAACCTGTAAAACGGGCATATGGCCTGACACTTTGACCTTGGTTAAATTCGGTGCCTTTGGCAGAATCGAAAGAGCCACAACGAAGTCTACATTGATCTTGTCTACAACATGGAACATGCGACAGTCGTCTTTCTGGGCCAACTGAGCCTTTGTCTCTTCAATTGAGGGTCCAATCAGAACCTGGGTTGAGGTCAATTTGACGAGGAAACGATCGTACATGAGTGACTCGAGTTGCTTAAAGTCCTCATCGGAGTATTTAGTCTGCTGTTTGTCTTGTATTTGTTTTAGAGTACCCTTGTCAACTAGTTCGCTGTTGAGGCTAATGTGGCCTGCATCTAATATGAGGCAGGTTGATTTATAAGTTTTGATGGAATGAGGGATAATGATCAATGGTGCTTGGAGGTCGAGCTTCGCGTTGATCGTTTTATGTTCTTCGAGAGCAAATTCTAGGCCAGCTCTCGTTTGCTGCCTCAAACCCTCGACAGTTGCTCCCGCGGACTCCATGAGGGCTGTTATGGACTCCATGTGACGTTCTGGTGGCTTGAAGAAATCAACAATACCCACGACGAAGTTGGGATTCCAGACAATTTCCAGCGGCTTTAATTTAGCCGTGACAGCAAAGTCACCTTCCCCATCCAAGGGATTTTGTTCAATTTGCAGGTCAAAGAAAGTTTCTTGGTCGGTGTTCTCAAGCTCTGCTATGGATAGTCGCTTATGTCTGTGAGTATCTGGTGCATCTTTGACCCTAACAATCTCCTTGAACAAGCTCTCGGGGGTGGTGCCGTCGTTGACTCGAAAGTCGCCTAAGCTGATATCTGCTAGTACCGAATCGGTTCGTTTGAGGGCTCTGGCTTTGAAAACGTCAAAATGCAAGCTTAGTAAGTCAGTTTTACTACCGTGTGGACTCTGTCTAAGTGTGAAGCTGCCTGTGGATAGCGAGGCATCTACTTGTAATTTGACAGCATCCCGTGGAGAGTCGACTGCATCAGCTAGCGCTGCTTTCTCATCCCAGTCGATGACCTCGTACAATTCTTGCCGCTGCTCCTCAGTCATCTGGGTGTTCTCTGAGGTATCAGTCGATTCGGCAGGTTTCGAGCCCCACGCCCAAGAGAGCCATCCCTGCTGTTGCTCTGCCTTCGGGGGCGCGTCCTTGAGAGCTTGGGCGTTCTCTTTTCTCAGCTGATTGCGAGCCAGGGAGCGCCAGAAACGCAAATCCTCATACCCGAGCTTCCACTCAAGCTTATTGAGGTCGTCTGTTTCCTGGGGCGACAATTGATGGTTTGCTTTCCTCTTCTTGAAAAGTTCAATATAACGAAGACGGTCATCGCGACGTTCACGAAAGTAACTCCAGGTCCATCTACGATTTCGTTCCTGTATTTTCGACAGAACGGCATTCCCCGCGAATTGCAGCCAAGCCCGAGGATCTTCCTTGGGAGTCACGCCCTTAGGCTGAAGCCGTTTGTACTCTTGGTGACGTATGAAGTAATGGAAAAGATCAGCCATCATCAAAGCATCTCGGTACTGATCGTCGTCGAGGACAACACCGATCTCGTCAAAGAGCAGGCTGGCTTTAAACTTGGGCGTATACGTGTCACCAGACTTGTCCAGCTCGATCTTGGCTTGGCCGCTCACCGGCTTTAGGATGTATTGATGATTCGAACCGGTAGCACCTTCGCTATTAATAATCATAGCCTTGAACTTCTGTAGCATCTCAGCATGCGACACTAGCTCAGCTCCTTCAGACACTTCGCGGCCCGACCCTAGGAGCTCCGAGTCTGTATTCCAGTATACAGCCAGGGCAGCAAGCGTAGCTAACTTGTGCGTCGTTTGCGAGGTGTTCTGTATGAAGGTGGGCTCCCATTGGCCATCAGTGCTCACGGCGCTGAACTCCTCGAGGGTAGCTCCAAGAGCAAAAGGGTGGCCCGGGGCGGATATGGAGTCCTCGTACCGCACATGGATATTTTTAACAGTGACCTGCAGATTGTCGACAATCTTAGTGACAAGGCTTTCTGTGAAGCTCTGGCTTTTCTTCTGTTCCTCCTGGCTGAGTCCCTCCTGGTTCCGCTCCTTGATGAGCTCGGCCGAGTCCAGCTTCTCCATCTTTAAGCGCTGTTTCCTGCGGTCTTCCTCGTCGGCATCGTACGCAGCCTCCTCCTTGGGAGATGCAAGAAGGAAGACATTTTCGATGAAGACTTTGACAGGGGCGCCTCGCAGGTTGGACCAGGGTATAATGAGGGTGAGTTGACCGAGATGGCCCTCGACGACGTTGATGGGAAGCTTCAGCTGGTCGAGAGCCTCCCTACGGAGTTCGAGGTCGCGCAGCTTCACATCGCCGGACCATATGCCAACCTTCAACTGCGCAGGGTCAAAGTTCTTGACGTACATGCCCAGGAAGCGGTTCAGCAACCCGGCAACCAACCCTTCCAGCATAGCAAGGGCGTTGGACCGTGACCCGGGCCAGGCGGATGTGTCGTTGGGTTAAGGGGGGGAGTTCGGTTGCTGCATCAGTAGAGATGCGGAAACAGTCGTGGAGCTTCGCGGTTCTTGCAGGCGAGATCACAGCTCGCTCCTCGAGAAGCGATAAATTCTCCGACCAGCCAGCAAGCCCCAACAGGGAGCAAGTGTCGCGAGGCCTATGGAGGGCGGAGGAGAGGTGGAAGCGCAAGCGGATGGCGCGAACAGGGTGTATATTGGGGCCGTAGCAAGAGAGCGCGCGCAAATCGAATCGAGGATATTGAAGAGTATGTAGGAAGAAGGATTGTGTTGATCTATATGGGACCGAAGCTCGGAGATTGTATGTTCACTGCAACATGAGCAATGTTAGGTTCAGCACTAAGGTAGAAGCGCACACTGAACCGACAAGTTGGTCACAGGGAAGAAGTAGAGAGAAAGAGCCGAGTCAAGCCTGGTTTGCTTACTTACGTCCGAGAAGCATCAAGCAAGAGGAGCGAATTGGATCACGCTATGTAGGAGAAGGGTTGAAGGTCAGCAAGATGCTCACTTCGTTCTCTTGGTGGGGTTAGGTAAATTATTGTGATGTACAAAGTTGCGGCAGCATACCGGCGCATACAGAGGTGGAATACTGTGCAGGTTGTAGGCGAGTAGGTAGTGTACTGTTAGTATCAGTTCTCTTAGGCAGCAAGATACCTATTTCGAAAATTGTGGATGACGGGAAGTTTGTTCTATCTATTAGGTAGGTACCTATCCTGATACGTCAGGTATCAAAGATCAGGTACGACGCAAAAGGTTAAGTAAGTAAGTTAGGAAGGCAGGCTTTGCTGGGTCCGCGGCTGCGCCAACGTTGGGATGAAGTGATGACGCCAATTGACCCGAGCACAGTGCCTGGCTCCTTCAGAGCTAATGTATTTCTAGGTAATGTATTAGGTGCCAGGTAGGTAGGTAAGTACCTAGTACCTAGGTATACTTAGGCCGCACTTCTGGGTCGTCGCCTGCAAAGGACACAGACAGTACAGCCCTATCGATCCTCCGTAAGGGGACATACAGACTCAGGCAGGTAGTTGGCGAAAATAGCGGCCCTGCACAGCATTTAATGTCACAGTTATCGTTGCCTTTCAAGCCACAGCTTGGGTACCTACTGACTGCACAGTTTCAACAGCGAGGGGATCCCAGACAACATAAAGCGGGGCACACCTACGTAAATTCCCCACATCTTCTGCAGTAGGTACCTATGCTGCCAAAGAGCTAGCATATATACAATCAATGACAAGCAACATTACGTCACTATTTGACCCAGCGTACACGGAGCTTCAAGAGCTACCTTTTACAACTATGTATGATGGAGAAACAGGAAACAAGAACGGTAACAACAACAAGTCAATGCTCCAGCGCGGTCTACCCATATATCATAATCTTCTAATTATCTAGATAGGCAGATGAATTGAAGCGGTACTTAAGCCGAATCTTAAACATTATCTCTGCGCTTTTCTTCCAATTCTAGTCTCGCTTTGTTTCTATATCGCCCTGCCTCTTAAACTCGTGATAGCAAACTCCCTTTCCCTGCATATTTTCATCCCACGACGGAATCGCATTTGTCTAGCGAGTGGTCGGCACTACCCACGCGTCTCGGCCTGTTCGAGCACACATTGCCCTTGCGAACCCGCACAATCATACACAGATAACCCTACCAATCGTGATGCTCCCAATACGCAACACACGGTCTCTCCTACAAGCCTCTTCGAGAGCCGGTGCCGTGACCAGGAGGCCCGTGTCGGCGGCATTACCGCGCGTATCGACCCCTTCTACTACGCTGAATCGACAAGTCGGAGCAGCACGTAGTGTACGCCTCCACTTTATCGCACAGCGGGTTGCCTTTGCAACCAAGGCGTCCAATGGTTTCCAGAAGGGCATTGATGCTGAGGAGGAAAAGAAGATTGCCCAACGCAAGCTCACTCCCCATCCCGAGTCTGTGTCCATGGAATCCAGTGTTCGTCACGTGTACGAGCCCTCGCCCCCGGACAAGGAACGCCCCGTGCCCTCCGGTATAAAGGATGATCTAGTAAGCAACGCCTGCTCGTGAAAACCTCTTGTCCCGCTGATGTCTCAAGCTGATCATGTTGATCCGTAGAAAACCGTCCAGGAGACCTTCTCCCTGGCCAATGCCCCCAGCGAACCCTACTGGCTCGGTCTCGCTGGAACGGTGCCTTATCTTGGAACTTCCCTGTCTACCGTTTATCTCGCCTGGGTCCTTAACACTCCATGGCCCGCCCCCTCGACCTTTGCTAACAGCATTATGATCAGCCAAGAGACAGCAAGTCACTTGATGGCTATACTTGAGCCCATCCAGCTCGGCTACGGCGCTGTTATCATCAGTTTCCTAGGCGCTGTACATTGGGGTCTGGAATATGCCGCGAAAGTGCCGGACGAAGCCCGTACCCGCTTTCGATACGGAATAGGGGTTGCGGCGCCCATATTTGCCTGGCCAACTCTATTCCTTCCGGTTGAATTCGCGCTGACCTTGCAATTCGCCGCCTTCGTCGCGCTTTACTTCGCCGACGCGCGTGCTACGGTACGCGGTTGGGCCCCGGCCTGGTATGGCACCTACCGCTTCGCGCTGACAGCTGTCGTCGGTGTCGCCATTGCCATTAGCTTGATCGGGAGAGCCAAGGTTGGAGACGCAAGCCCACGCCTCACGGGGCTAGGCGAGAAATTCCACCAGCATCACGGTGAAGAGGACTATACCCAGAAGTGGCAAGAGCGGGAACAGAAAGAGATACAGAAAGTAAAGGAACAAGAGAAAGAACAAGAGGAAAAGAAGAAGAAAGAACAAGAGGAAAATAAAAAGAAAGAAAAAGATGAAGGACGAAAGGGAAAAGATCAAGAAGCGAAAACGAAAGAAAAGGGGAAGTCAGGTGGGGACGGGAATGACGCACAGGAAGGCGGCGAAGACAAGGGCGACAAAAAATAAGTATAGAGAGTACCTTAATGACTTTATGAGTCGGGTTTTAATTGTTCGGCGTTTCAACTGCGGGTTGGGTTGACAGCGCCCAGTGCTAACTGTATGGAAATATGAACTAAATTAATGAATTCAATTCCAATAAGAAAATGCTTCAAGGTCGCTTTGGAGGACCATCCAGCTCTTTGTGGCGAAGCTGGGCTAGCCATCACGCTACATCTTTCTGAGATCCTAGGACCACGAATCGAAGGGTTACTATTCCTCATCGAAGACCAAAAAAAAAAAAAAAAAAATCTACCTACCGAAGGGTTGAATAAACCGAATAGTACTTGATAGCCTCGCTACTTCATCCTCCAAATGGTGTAAGCAAGATGCGCATCTCGTCAGATGCAAGGCAACACGTCACTAAAGGTACGGAGAAAGAATAAAAAGACGAGACTCGGAGACGTTCCAAACTCAGATATCCGTCCGAGGAAAGCTTCAGTTGAGACGAAGGCGAACTACCCAGTGCTTTCTCTCCGATGCGAGCATTATGGCCTTCTTATAAGCTAAATGCCTAGATCCTCGACAGGCGATCCTCCGCCCAGGACACGAGCGACGCGGGAAGGATCCAAGGTCAAGGTTTCTGCCTAAGGCATGACACGTCGGCAGAAAGTAGTCGTCAGGCGATGGTTTGTTGGATGAGCGATCGATCGATCGGGCGCGTGCCAAGGCAATATACAGTACCTATCCTAACAGATCGTGAGAGAACCAATCCTCTTCTGCAGAGATTCTTAGAGACGAAGAAGCGGAAGGGTAGGCAATCTGGGTAGATAGATAAGAGGCAGTCATCCTGCCTATTTCAGCCCTTGGGATCGACGCTTGCTTATCTTGCTTGGCTGGCTACCAAACGTGCAGTGGTTGTTGTTCGTTCATAGGCTGCTGCGTACCAGAAACGGTTGAGCAACCATCATGGTCGCCAGATGCAACATCATTGTTTTCGACCGCGCGGTGGGTGGTGAATTGCCATCGTAGCATCGCCAAGCGAATCCGCCAAGATGTTTGCCAGTAAGGGTCTATCCCAAGCGCGTTCCGAACAGAGAGAGACAGGCAGGCTAGTAAGCGGCCCATGAGTATTGTTCTGACTTACACGCAATCCGCTCTCCCGCTTTGGCCTCATCCCCGCGATTTCTTAAACCAGGCAGTGCCAGGGTAAGCCGGGAATGAAAACCCGGGGGATCGTCAATCAACAACAATTTGGCCCTGGCCGACGATTATCTATTTACAGATTGTCGCGCGCGATTTCGTGGGGGGCAGGGCACCACGTATTTCCTTTTTTTTTTTTTTCCCCTAATTCCTCCACATCCTTTGCTCAAGATACGGACGCGGGGAAACGGTATTTGTTATCTTTCGCAGGGCACATAAACCACACGTGCCCAAGGTATGGGTATCGTATCATCTATCTCTCTTGGGGGTAACAAGTGAATGAATGTCCTACCCAGTTTTTGTTCTTATCGATTTTCATATTGGGCATTTCCTTGATAACGGCCGAACGAGCGGACCAATGACCGGAGTCGGATTTCAATCCACCACCATCCAAACCGACGCAGGTAGTCGATATGGCGTTTTGAGCATTCGAGGAGCCGGGGGCACGGTACGGAGTTGGCTCCGCTGCTCGAAAGACCCTGCAGTCCGAGGAGTTGTGTGCGCTACATAAGTAGTATATCGCCTAGCGGGCCGAGGAGATGGGTCCAAAGCGACGCCGCGGAGATGTTAAGATCGCCACATTCAACCAACCCGGGCGCGTCTATTTTCGATACAATGCGATCGTGTTATTATTTTGCGCCTAAGCTCTGGGGCTTTCGAACGTTATGGCATGATTCGGGCCTGAGTCAGACAATTTTTCTCTTGAGTTTACCAAATAGTTTCCATATCTATTCCGGCGGGCTCCGAGGGAAATCATCGTCACGTCCGATATAAATATCTAGGTAAGTAGGTACAAATAAACGGGCTCACTGTCCATAGAGCATCTCCGATATCGATGTAGAAAGCTGGTTAGAACATTGATCTATCTCACACCTCTTGTGCTTCCATCCTCCTACCACCATCGTCACCATCATTTTTACGTATCAAGATTCCTTCACCCAGGGTCAAGGAGAGTAAAAAACATGACTGCCGCGCCTCTAACACCTTCGCAGATAGCGATCGTAAAAGCAACAGCGCCAGTTCTGAAGGAACACGGCGTGACTATCACTAGTCTCTTCTATAAAAACCTCTTGGACGCAAATCCGGACCTCCGCAATGTCTTCAACGAGGCAAACCAGGTCGGCGGCGCACAGCCTCGTGCTCTCGCAGGTGCTGTGTTCGCTTATGCCACTTACGTAGATGATCTCGGGAAGCTCGCCGCCGCCGTCGAGCGCATTGCCCACAAACATGCGAGTCTCAACGTTCAGCCCGAGCACTATCCCATTGTGGGCAAGCATCTCCTCGAAGCTATAGCCACCGTCTTGGGCGATGCGTGCACGCCCGAGATAGCCGAAACTGTAAGTTTGAACCTAGAGTTGGAGGCGCGATTCTTTATCCCTCGAGATGAATTTAGCACATACTAATGGAGCGTCTCAAAAGTGGACGGCGGCATACGCGGCCCTCGCTGATATCTTCATCAACCGAGAACAGCAAATTTATAAGGCTTTCGAGAACTGGTCCGGTTGGAGGCGCTTCAAGATCCAGAAAAAGGTCGCAGAGTCCACGGAGATCACGAGCTTTTACCTCGCACCCGAAGACGGGGTTGCGCTCCCTCAATACTTACCAGGGCAATATATCAGTCTGCAGTTGTATATCCCCAAACTTGGGCTGAGACAGCCTAGACAGTATTCCCTTAGCGACGCTCCCGGCAGCGATTGCTATCGAATAAGTGTCAAGAAGGAGTCTGGCAAGCAGCTGTCCGCCCCGGGCTTGATATCCAACATGTTACACGACGACTTCGAGGAAGGGGACATCGTAGAGCTCACACATCCCACGGGCGAGTTCTTCGTGCGCGTCGAAGAAGAGACGCCCATCGTGCTCATCTCGGCAGGGGTTGGGATAACGCCCATGATATCCATCTTGAACAGCGCCGTAGCCGCGGCATCCCCAAGGAGTATCTCTCTTATACACGGCGCGCACGGCTCCGAAGTCCGCGCATTTGCCGACGCCCTCAAGGACGCCTCCAAGAAGCCTAATGTACAGGCCAGCACCTTCTTATCCACTCTCAAGGCGAACGAGGTCCAAGGCGTAGATTACGACTTCGAGGGCCGCGTGAACCTCGACAAAGTCGGCACGGAACGCTTGTTCACGAATGATCCGACAGCTAATTACTATGTCTGTGGGCCAACGTCGTTCATGACGGACATCCAGCAGTATCTCCTGGACCATGATGTGAGCCAGGACAGAATCCACCTCGAGATATTCGGTGTTGGGAACTAGTGATCGAGGCGCGTGTATACAAAGGCCAAAGTCGTCGTCGTCGTCGGCTGCGGCAGATCTCCGCTCTCGTCGGTTTCATCGCCATTCGGCTATGTTGTCATTCTGATTCATCTGGGATAAAGATGACTAGGGTGTAATCGGACATTAAATGGGTGTCTGGGGGCTCTGAGGGAAGAGAGAGTCTGGGTCTTCTTCATGGTATGCGTTTCGAATGGGTTAAGCACCAATGTTTTGTCGTGCTTGTTGAAGCTACACTTGGTAATTTGTCTGATTTTTTAGATAGCGTGCTTTTTGCTACATGAGATCTAAGATTTGTCCCATGGTAAGACTAGAACAACTCCTCACTCACACTTTCTGCGGAACAAGCTGGCACTACACCTAGCTTCAGAACGAACCGTTGTCACGACACTATCCGTAGAATAAAGAATATGTATATATATAATTAACGCTCACCACATGAGGAGACTTAAACTCTTCATACAACAAGAACACATACATACCTCTATAATTTACATACGAATATTACGACAACTGCGATTCTTCATGGTCATATTTACCTACGTATTCATTATACCGATAAGACGGCTTGATTCTTGTAGTCATGATCACGTGGACGCGCCGATCTATCTGCGAGATGTCACTCTCACCTCGTAAACTGGTCTATTATTGTAGCTGAGCAATATTTTCGATATTTCTCATGTCGAGCTTAGGATCTGTATCATCGTAGAACATAATTGGATGCCGAACGAGGGGGCAATGAAGCAGTGTACAGATCCTTCCCCGGATCGAGTGAAGCATCTTATTCGGAAATTTTGTGAGGGCGACCCAAGAGACCTCCGTTCATCTTCCCCTATGTTCTCACATTGAACCAAGTGCGATCCTTGTTTCTACTTAACTTCGGAGAATATACAGGATGGGCTTATCGTGGCGTTGTTGAGCAACGCTCGCGGATACCCCAGCGGACTGAAAGCCTGTATTACTCCCTCCGCATCTGATTCTGGCAGGACTTTTCTGAGAACCGACGGAATGACAATACTGGTGACTCATGGATTTGAGCAGGCTTTTCTACTGGGATCCCTGGTTGTGGCCTGAAATCTAACGAGAAGGTCTTTCAGCAGGTTCACGTGTAAGTGATGTGAAGACAGCTTGGCCAGTATACTACAAAAATATGTATTCAAATACTATTAAAAATTCGAAACTCCATGCCTTTAGGTCTTGAAAAGACAATCCACTTCTTACGGCCGACAGTATATGTGGTCCTTGTATAGCTGTTGGTTGGTACACAGGGCTAGTTCAATCAGACTAACATGCATGCTTTGTGTCTCCTCTTGTTTCAACCAAGTTGTTCTCCAACCATGCACACCTGAAAGCAACACCTTTCGCAATATCTAGGAGATAAGTTTGCCCCAAGTTACCAGCGCCGGTGTGAAGAGCAGACGAACTTCGGTGTTTGTCTCTCACCAAGCTGTTTCATATTAGATGATACGCTCAAGGAGTCCTCCGCTGTAATAGTAGCTTTAGAGGTTCGCGTTTTACCACTTCTAACTTAGTATGGATTGAAGTGAGCCCTATGGGCTTCACACCGTCACAGTCTCAAGTCTCCGGAGATAACAGTATGAAGCCTTCAGGTAAGTAATTCACTTAATGGGTTGGGGAACCAGACGATCAATAGAAGCCCAATTTAATTCAAGTAATTAAAAGTCATCGCATGTATTTTCTCTATGCTTTTCTTTTTTCTTCGTGATCTCTGCCAAACCCCAATGAGTCCGCTCGTGGCTGAAACTCCCCTAACCTAACCTCAGCTATCCACACTTACACCATCCCAGGATAGCGCTCCCTAGATCGACAGTTTTGGCATGTGTTTTAGTATGGTGCAAATCAGTAAGGGAACACCTCAGATCATGTAGTACAACACCGGTGTTGTGGCACACCATCAAGGCAGGGCATGGGATGAGTAACGGATCTGCTTTTGTGTTCCGTACTCCTAATCTGCGACCAGTAGATGCTCAGAATACTAAGCCTCGTAACGTATCAGGAGGATCTAGGGATCTATGTCTTTGCAAACGAGCATTTCACACTGGTCAATATTACCCGCATCTGTTTGTGTTGTTCATGTCAGTCCAACTTGAGAATCGGAACGATCGTGGCGAGATCTACCTCACCTATGAGACCTTAGATCCGGTACCTTGCGGCCGCCCTGACCTCATGTCTGAATCTAGTGAACCTTGACAGGAGGTTACTTTCTGTAAATGCGTTCCCATGAGTGAATCCACCCATGCTTGTGCCACTGTTACAGCAGCCGACATGGGGGTTGGTTCTTTTGCTTGGTCATTGCTCACCTACAACTTAGAGATACTTCTAACAATAAAGCTTAGTTACCATTCGGCCCCAGCGATTTTCTACAAGCCTCAGACCACCCGCCTCCCTCGGCTCGTAAGTACCGAGGGAATAATGTACCTCCCATCCCTAAGCGATAATGCAAAGAACTCACGTTCGGTTCAAGCTTCTAGATCATTTTCCTATTAATGCACCTATGGACCAAAGTTTTTTAGAAGAAGGCATATCATAGTGCGGTATTACTAAACAAGCTATGTACGATTGAATGAGCATTTAAGAGGGATGATAATCCATTGAGGGCTATAGCCAAATACTTCTCGATATTGGGTAGGTGATTTTTCGTTCAGGGTAATATCACCCTTAGAATAGATAGGATCCTGTAGGTCACCTTAGCTCTACCTCATACTAGGAAAGATCCTGGTTTCCTTATGCTCTTGTTCTTTCTTATGCCCCCTATTTCAACAGCATGATAGCACAGAGGCGGATCGCTTGAGACATTTACTGACCATACAAATCAGCATAAAGCTTACGTCCAGCCATGAGTGATTAAAAGCAGAGAATGCGCTCGGCGCTAGTAATTACTCATAGGCCTCTGTATTCAGCCCGATCGAAAACAGTATCAGAAATAAAGGTTTGTTTACATTCTAGAAACCCGCTAGGGAATCGGCTCTAACCTGTCTAATCTCTAGGTTTACTACTAACAGCAATCTTTTATCAGAAAATGAACAGGATGATGACGTAGTCATAACCATGGCCATACCAAACCGAAAAGCTTGTGACCGATGTCATGACCTTAAGTTGCGCTGCCAACGCACGGACAAGGGAGCATGCGAGCGATGCATGAAGGCCAATCAAATATGCACTTTCAGTCCTTCCCTCCGCTATCGGAAGAAGAGGAGTTGGCGTAGGCACGAATTGAGGAATATGATGGCAAGGCCACCCCAGATACGCCCTGGCCCTCCCAAAGGTTCGTCGTATCTTCGGGTGCCCCTTAATGACTCCATTGTCTTCCGACGAGACTAACATGGAGTAGCTATTAAGGAAGCACCACTCCCACGTCAAAATGATGGGCTGCTGTGCGACTTGATGCCTCGATCAGATGATGTTCCCGCCACATTGAGCCTATTCGGTGAGCCTCGAATCAACAAATATATCGCCAATCTTCCAGGTCCATGTACCTCACCCCAGAACTTTCCACTCTATCAGTATCAAAAGGCCCTCGAATCTCATAATACCTACCCTTTACACCACGTACGCTGCGAGGACCTTCAGAAAATGGCCTTTGCAGTAGGAACCCAACCAGGCTATCTAGAGTTCTGCCTCCCACATTCCAGCTCAGACTACAACCACTTTCAAAACGCGGTCTGCCTAGGCCAGGTTAAACAGACACTCCTAGAATACTTGTCCGAGGGGAATCTGGTACACGATGCTTGGCAGGCCCTACTGCAGGGAGATGCCACGTGCAGTGGCACGAATCCAGACAGCTGGGAGTTGAAAATTATAAGTGATTCGTCTCGGCCATGAAGACTATCCATTGAGGAACCATATTGCCTCTCTTGGAGATTCTGTTCTACTCTACACAGGTTGATGAACGCTGGCATTTTCACATTTCATCATATCGATCCAGCTATTCCTTTATTGTTGTATGCACGGATTTAAGATACATACAACATAATCCTGCGGGTTGTCAATAAGTCTTTGTTGCAGTTAAAGAATGCTGTGATGCAGATAATCACTTCATATAGATTATTTCGGGATATTGCATTCAAGAATACCAGTTATCTGGGTAATTGGTCTTGTAGATTGCTGCACAATATGCCGTCACCGCCTTTGACAGGACAAGGTACCTCTTGTGCAGCTACAACCCGTCCCTTTTTTGTCTGGGCCCGCAAGATAGAATTAACAACATAACGGTCCGTGTAGGTCTGTGCATTCTGCGGGCCTGTGCATCCGATCCTGCAGTTCTAGAAGACCTTGAACAATAGTACTCTAATGGGATGTAGCTTGAGCTTCCATTCATATTCATCCTTATCATTGGCTACCCTAAGCTGCCTTCACTTGACCGGGTTATCAATTGTCTCATGTACAACAATGGGGGGCTCTTGTTATACAACAGATGAGCACATATTGAAATTAAAACGTTGCTAACAGCTTCAGAAGTTGCCACATGTGAATCTCTGGGGGGTTTCCCCCTTGCCTGAAAGAATGGGAGGGGTATCATTTCTTTCTGTGTAGAAATAGATCATAGGCCGTAACATAAGGATTGTTTAGTCTCAATGCTGGAACTTTGTATTCCGCATGACGTGTGCCTCCAACACACCATGCAAACCACTTCGGCTTTTGCAGTCTCTCTTGTCCAGTCTTGCTAACATAAGATACCTGAGATTGAAAAGGGGCTCTTGAGACAGTCAGCATAGAACACAAGCTCGGAGCCGAACGTTAGCTTAAATGGCCCCCTGACATTGAGTTCTTACATCGAGCATCCCATGACGAAGCTATATAAACGTGGATAACGTATTGTTCCTCAAGTGACCTAAGTACAGTGCCTAATTTAGCTTATAATTCAATGGCTTATTGTCTTCCTTATTGTCAACCACGTTGGCGACTGAAAAACCCACATTCCCATTCACTCTCCCTAGTTATCTAGGCACTTGTAAAACTAAGCCCTTGTTTTAGAACACACGAAAATTTATTCACTTATAAACCTCAGGAATATCCCATCCTTTTCCTCTTCTAGATTTCTGTTCTCCTTGATCCTCGAATCACCTTTCTATGCATTCGACACTATACATTCCATTGCGATTCTAACAGTAATTCGTGTTCCACCCCCTGATTACATCGTCTCGTCCTTCAATTCCACGTTTTCCCACTTCGAAATGGCATATAATATAGTAGGTTCTTCGGAGCCGGTTGCCATCGTAGGGACAAGTTGCCGGTTCGCTGGTGGTTCAACTTCGCCTTCGAAACTTTGGAGTCTTCTATGCGAGCCTGTTGATCTATCACGCGAGGTTCCTCGCGAGAAGTTCAACGTCAAGGGCTTCTACCACGAAGATGCAGAGTACCACGGCACAACCAATTGCACCAAGGCGTATTGGTTGGACGAAGATTGTCGCCATTTCGACTCAAGTTTCTTTAACATAACTCCCAAAGAAGCTGAAGCTATGGACCCACAGCAACGCCTCCTCCTTGAGGTTGTCTTTGAGGCTATGGAGTCTGCCGGTTTCCCTCTTTCCCAGTATAACGGCAAGCCAGTTGGCGTCTTTGCAGGTTGTATGACACAAGACTACGAGTCCTACTCGTCACGAGACGAACTCCTAACTTCGCAGTATTTCGCAACAGGAAACTCGCGAGCCATGTTGTCTAACCGGATCTCTTACTTCTTCAATTTTCAGGGCCCTTCCATGACTATTGACACAGCTTGCAGTTCTAGTCTCGTCGCACTGAACACGGCCGTTCTGAGCTTGCGTGCAGGCGATTGCACAATGGCATGTGTGACGGGCGCTAACTTGATGCTAGCACCAGATCAATTTATCGTCGAGTCTGGTCTGCACATGCTGAGCCCTTCGGGGAAATGCCACATGTGGGACACTAGAGCAGACGGCTACGCTCGCGGCGAAGGGTTCGCGGCTTTGCTGATCAAACCACTTTCTCGTGCTATCGCAGATGGCGATAAAATCGAAGGTATTATTCGAGCTGTCGGCACCAATGTCGACGGCAGAACCAGCGGCATCACGATACCCAACCCGGTCGCTCAGGCGGCTCTCATTCGCAACACCTATCGCAAGGCTGGCCTTAATCCGACAAATCCCTCCCATAGATGCCAGTACTTCGAGGCCCATGGTACAGGCACTGCGGCTGGTGATCCCAGAGAAGCCGCTGCTATCCACGAGGCTTTCTTTGGCGAGCTTGATTCCAACCAAGGTGACAGTGAGCGATTGTTGCCTGCCTCCGGTACGAAGATGCTTGTGGGTTCAATTAAGACTGTTATTGGGCATACCGAGGCCGCGGCAGGTCTTGCGGGCGTGCTCAAGGCGCTCTGGAGTATGAAGCATGGGCTTGTGCCACCGAATCTGCATTTCGAGAATCTCAACCCCGAGGTGAAGCCGTTCTATACTCATCTTCACATCCCCACGGCCCTAATGCCTTGGCCTGATCCGCCGCCAGGACAGCCGCGCAGAGCCAGCGTTAATTCATTCGGCTTTGGAGGTGCTAACGCTCACGTCATTATCGAGGCTTACACGCCGGAGGTTCATGATACTGCCTTAGCCACACGGTCCGGCCCCGAGTCCCAGCCTGCCATTGGTCTCTCTGAGCAAGCCACCGGGTTCTTGGCACCACAGCCACATTCGAGCACCCATCCCGGCTCGGAGCCAGGGTTCGGGGCCACAACCACCACTGCCTTTCATCTTCCCATCGTCATCTCCGCCGCCTCTCATAAATCCCTGCGAGATTTCGTTCAGTCCCATAGAACATATCTGAACGAGAATGAAGTCGATGTCCGGGAATTGGCATGGCATCAATACTCACGCCGCACAGATCTCCCGTATCATGTCGCCTTCTCTGCCGCCACGAGAGACGAAGCTCTGGTTGCCTTGGACTCTCTCCTCTTGAATGGGTCGACAATCCCCATTGAACGTGTCATCCGATCCAAAGCCTCAGAGTTGCCGCTTCGGATTCTCGGAATATTTACAGGGCAAGGTGCAGCATGGGCTACCATGTCCATGTCCTTGCTGCGGCAGAACAGCGTCTACCGCAACACCATTCGTAAGCTCGATAGAGTTCTCCAAGCTTGCCCTGAACCATGCTCTTGGACTTTGGAGGAGCAGATCTTGGCCGACAGAAATTTATCGCTAGTTCACGAATCGGCTGTGTCACAACCCATTTGCACGGCACTGCAGATCGCTCTGGTCGACTTCATGAGAAGCATTGGCATCGGCTTCCATACTGTAATCGGACACTCGTCAGGAGAGATTGCTGCTGCGTATGCTGCCGGTAGAATTTCAGCCGAAGATGCCATCATGATCTCGTATTACCGCGGTATGGTCGCACATACTGCTCGCGGCCGTGATGGTCAAAAGGGTGGCATGCTAGTAGCTCGCATATCGGAAGGTGAAGCGCTCAGCCTTTGCAATGACCCCACGTTCGCCGGCCGCGTGAATATTGCAGCGACTAATAGCCCGAAGAGCATAACGTTCTCAGGTGATATTGACTCCATCCGCCTTGCCCATGAGCAGTTGAAAGACAGCAAGAAGGCTTCGCGTGTCTTGCAAATCGACACGGCCTATCATTCATACCACATGAAAGATGCTGCTGTTATTTATGCCACTGCGATGAAGGAATATGGTATAAAGCCGAATTCAGAAGGGAATGGAACAAGCTGGATCTCAAGTGTGAAGGGCCGTCCTCGGGCTCATGCAGAAGAACTAGACTGCAAGTACTGGGAAGACAACATGGTCAATCAAGTAGAGTTCGCCGAGGCAGTAGCATATGTTCTGTCTCAATCCAATGGCGAATTTGATTGTGCTATAGAAGTCGGCCCACATCCAGCTCTACAGAGTCCTGTCTCAGAGACTGCTCAGCCTCTCGGCCGTAAGATTCCCTACACTTGCCCCTTGAATAGGACGAAAGACAGCGGGGTCTCTGTTTCGAACTTTCTAGAGTTTATTTTGTCAAATTTTGGATCAGCCAAGATCGACTTGCGTACCTACATCGAACACTCCCCAATGCCGGGTCTGATTCACTCACGACTAAGTAACGCCCCGCCATATCCTTTCGATCACTCTGTCGGTCACTGGCGAGAGTCGCGCATCTGTCGTCAATACCAACTCAGGACCGATGCGCCGCATGAGCTCCTTGGTGTTCGGGGTCGAGAGGATAACACATATGAGATGAAATGGCGTAACATCCTCAAGCTAGAAAAGATCCCGTGGTTAAGACACCATCAATTCCAAGGTCAGGCGTTGTTGCCCGCCTCAGCCTATTGTGTCATGGCACTCGATGCGGCACGATGCTATCTTGCGGGTCGACCCGCATCATTAGTTGAGCTACGAGATATCGAGATTTATAGTGGCATTGCCATTGATCGAGACTCTGTCGGTGTTGAGACTCTCTTTTCCCTCAATATGTCAACAGACGACAAAGACGCCTCGACTATTGATGGTACTTTTGCCTTGTATTCATGTCCCGCTGACGGCACGACCAAGATGAAGAAGGACGCCAGTGGATCGTTGCACATTGTTCTGGGCGAACCGTCTTCGGGTATCCTACCACCCAGGCGACAGCCTCTGTCTGAGACATTGAGTGCTGACCCTGAAGCTTTTTACGAAATGATGAACAGGACTGGCCTACTATATACGGGCCCTTTCAAGGCCTTGACTACGATTCAGCGCCGCTATAGATACTGCTGTGCAACTCTGGGCCGTTTCCACCCTGACGAAACTACTAAGCTGGGAGTCAGCCCAGCAACCCTCGATGCTTGTTTCCAATCCGCGTTTTTGACTTATGCGTTCCCGGGCGATGGGTAAGTTAGGATATGACATCAACTATTCTAATGAATGGTTCAATCATGCTAATCATCATTCTAACAGGTCACTCTGGACATCTTTCTTGCCAACGGGAATTCGCCGAATTAGATTCAACCTTGCTGTGTTGGAGGGCAGCAAGGCCGACCGTAATGGTATGCTGACGGTCGATTCCCACCTGGTTCGTTGTGTAGGGCCAGCCGAAGCATCCCGGGCCTCTATTGCTATTGATGGTGCTATCTTCAATGAGACTGGGCAAGCAGAGATTCAAATCGAAGACCTGGTCGTTCGCGCCTTGACCGATACTAACCCAAAAGACGACTTGGAGCTATACCTCCATACCATTATGGACGTTGACCCAATTGACGAGATTGTTCAAGCTGAAGACGCTGTTCCAAACGATGATGGGGTTCTCCTAGCCCATAATTGTCATAGAATCGCTTCTTTCTTTGCAAAGAAGGGGTCCCCGGCCGAAACGCAAGAAACCATCGATATCATGATTCGCAACTCGCAGCACGCCGATTACTTAGCTTCCATCAAGGACGCCGGCCAACTTGATCCAAATCTACTATCTGAAACATTACCATCTATTATGGAAGAGGCTCGTCAAGTATCTCTGTTCCGAAACCACATTGGTCGCATTGTGAAGCAGATCGCACATAGATACCCGTGGATGAATATTCTATACATGCCCACAACGCAATTCAACCTCACTCGGCTTATACTAGATGCCATTGGAGACTCGTTTCGTTCTTTCACTGTCGGCATAAGCCAAGGAAACCCATCCTCTGGAAGCCTAGACACCGTAGCCCATTCCATCGAGGGAGTTCAAGAGCTAGATATCGATCAGCTAAAGGGTCACTTATTGGATCTTGTGATACTCCCAACCACGCTATTTGGCGACAACGACGCAACGAAAGTCCTGGAAGAAACCAGTGGTGCCATGAAAAACGGAGCTTTCCTCATCCTGATAAATCCGAACACCGCCATCATCGACGCCGAATTAAAGACGCACTCTGACGACAACTTCAGCCGCCCTCCCACGCCGCCACGATGGCCGGATGTCCTCGATGCTTATGGGTTCACTCGACAAGCTCGGAATGCTGACTTCTCGCATCATGCTGGCTCCGTGTTTGTGCGTCAATTCGGCGAGCGGAAGTTGTTCATGATCCCGCCGAAAATCAAAGGCAGCACCACCATCACCGATACTCTACTCCTTGTCCGAGGCATCTCTGGGCAAGGGAACGATCAGCTAGTCGCCAGTTTGCAGGACCGGATTTCTCCCTACTGTTGTGATACGATCTCTTGCTCGCTCGATGATGCGACTACGCAGGAGTTAGAGCACTGCACTGCCGTCATCATGTTGGCTGACCTCGATGAGCCTGTCATGTCGAATATGACGCAGCACAGAATCAGCCAACTTCTTACTCTCCTTCGGCCTACCCTAACAATTCTCTGGGTGACGCGTGACGCGCGAAGCGGCAATCCAGAACACGCAGCTAGCTTCGGGTTTCTGCGGACTATCGCGGCAGAGGTGCCTACCCTGAAGCTACAGGTGCTAGACCTGGACCCGAACGACGCAGATGCTCCGACAGACAGGATCTCCTCGGCTTTTTACCAGCTGATTTTCACTGACAAGGAACCCAACAGTAAGTCCTTGTGGACTCTAGAGCCAGAGATCCACATGGAAAACGGGCGGCGCCTTATCCCTCGCGTCATGCCATGGAAACACGGCAATGACAGGGTCAACGCTTTGCACCGCATCGTCACAACACCCGTGAACACTGTCCGACAATACGTTGAGCTCGTCCCAAAAGTGCTCTCGAACGGCACTATTCGCTTCAGACTTGAGACCGGAGAGCCAAATCCTTGGGAACGAGCCCGACAGGACGAAATGGTGATCCAAGTAGACTATAGTTCAGCGCTGCCACTCACTTTACATAGCCTATCCGGCTACTTATGCGTGGGGCAAGAAACGACAACGGGTGAGCGAATGGTAGCTCTATCTACCACGAACTCATCGTACATTACATGCCTGCCCGCGCAGACCGTCGCTTTGGAAGGTGACGAGCGCCATAGTTTAGTCGTGCTTCATCAATTCATTCGACACGCTACGGCAATCAAGGCTGTACCTATCGGCTCCTATAGAAATCCTCTCGTCCTCATCGATCCGGACGTAGAGCTTGCAAGGCAGATAACGTACATTTGCCCTTCCTGGCGCAAAGTCTTTATCGTGGGAACATGTTGCAATGAAGAAGGTAAATCCCTCCACTTCCCCGCCTCTCTTTTCCTTCCCCCCTTTTCTCCCTAAATAGATAGTTTCTATTCATTGCATACCCCAATACAGGAAGCTAATAAATTCAAATTATTCAAAATAGACAATGCCAGATACATCAAAATGAGAGAGAGCGCCAGACTTCGCCAGTATGTCTTGGGCTGTCTGCATCCTCGGAGCTTGCTTGTAGATTTGAGGTGCTTCTTCCCACAGGACAGTACCATTCTGAGCTTCCTGCCAGAACACCACGATCTATCGCGTCGAATCAAAGAGTCGATTCCTAGCGGCTGTACCATTTACGCCGGCTTCCCCATGACCGTCATGGAAGAGCTTGTGAACAGGGGAGAAAACTCGATGGCCGAAGCAGTCTCGAAGATGGAGAGGACCAAGAGAATTTCGCGGGTTGATAAAACCTTGGAAATAGAGATGAAGAAGTCCGTGCAAGAAACGTCACCGGATTTCCCGCGATCTGAATCCATCTCTACGGTTTCATTGAGCGAGGTGCAGTCCCGCTCCAATACCACGGAGTTATTCCAAATCGTCGACTGGAAACGAGACAGCAACGCTCCCCAAGTCATCAGTCACACCATCGACGAACCAGTCGTCTTCCCCGACAAAACATACTTTCTATTCGGCATGACCCGCGATTTTGGCCACAGTCTCTGCCGCTTTCTCCTCGAGCGTGGCGCGAGACACATCGTCCTAGCCAGCCGGAACCCGGATACTTCGCCGCACTGGGTCCGCGAGCTCAACCAGGTCTACGCCGCGGACATCCGCATCGAAAGGGCCGACGTGACAAGCTTGGAAAGCCTCCAGGCTCTCAAGGAACAGACCGCGGAGACCATGCCGCCCCCCGGCGGCGTCGTGAATGGTGCCATGGTGCTAGACGATCGCTTGTTCTCGCAGATGACCGTCGAGACGTGGGACCGCGTCATGCGGCCGAAGACGGTCGGCTCGGCGAACCTGGACATTGCATTCTCAGATTCGGACCTCGGATTCTTCATCATGACGTCGTCCTTCGCGGCCATCGGCGGACACATGGGACAGTCCAACTACGCGGCCGCGAACATGTACATGAACGGCCTTGCCGCCAACCGACGCAAGCGCGGGCTGGCCGGCACAGCGCTCAACATCGGCGTTATCTACGGCCTGGGATTCCTCCAGCGCGAGAAGACACACTTGTACGCCGGGCTCGAGAGAGAAGGATACCCGCCCATCTCGGAGCACCAACTACACTGTATGTTCCTCGAGGCCATCGTGGCAGGCCGGCCCACAGATGATGCTACGGAACGAGGTCCCGTCGACATCACCACCGGTCTGCGGCGGTTCCGTCGGGGATCCCCGAATCCGCTACACTGGCACGAGGATCCGCGATTCGGGCACTTCGCGATGCGCCCCGAGACGGACGGCAGCGCGGCCGAGATGCAGAAGAACAAGACCAAGAATAAGAGTCTTCAGGAGCAACTTGCAGGTCTATTGTACAAGGAGGATCTGGCGCACACCATCAGCCACGCGCTGGAGGAGAGACTTCGGGCCTTCATGCAATTCGTTGACGACGTCTCGATCGATATGCATAGTAGCCTGATGGACCTTGGCGTGGACTCGCTCACCGCCGTCGAGGTGCGCAATTGGTTTAACAGGAGTCTCGGGAAAGATTTCCCCGTTATGAAGATTATGAACACGCCTAGTATCTTGCAGCGTAAGTGTCCAATACCCTCTCCTACCCCTCACTATATTATACCTCTCGTTTCTAGTAGTCTCTGAACTTACCTCCACTTAAGTCAACTCATCAATATCCCGAGCTAACCAAAATTTCGATAGTGTGCATGGACGCGGCAGAGCATGTTCTGGCAACTCGCGCTGAAAAGGGGAAGGTCACGGTGGCTCACTAATAAGTAGAAGAGAGCCTTTGAGGAATAGCATTTCATGCTTGTAATAAACCCACCCTGATAGTGATTTCCCCGGTTGGTTGGTTCAGACCCATAGATAGAGCCCATACGGAGTAGACGATAGACTTTTGAGAGTTGGTTGCGACACCAGTATCTTGAATTAGTTAGGAGCTATGTCAAGTATTATTGCGTAAAAACCCAGAGAGCAAACAAAATGATATGTGAAATGAGACTAAGCATAGACCGAATTGTAAATCAAATAAGCCGCCATTAGGCTTGTTAGTGATAGACAAGCAAAAGCGCATGGTGACTACTTACGCAGAAGACAAAGAGGCACCACCAAAGCAAACAGTGTGTATCTGAGCTTGAATTACGCAAGTATTGCTGTACCGGTCTACACTTCTTTCAATGTTCAACATTCGTACAAGGAGCTTCGGTGGGAGATAGCCAGTCTTTGCGCCAGGGGTTAGCAGTAGGGGGTGAGTCGCTTATCTTGCTTGTCATGTGTAATGACGTCCTGCGGAGAGCACGCTCGCCAAGGCAAGCGGCGTACCTCTCATTAAGAAGCTTCGTGTGGTAGTGATAGCGAGTCGACCGTGCATATAGTAGCAATATTCACTAGCTATTCACAGTAAACGAACGCATTAGAACAAGCTACTACCAGTATATCGAATTCGTGAAAAGCAGACTGTAGCCGAATTGACAACTGTCTTCGACAGCTATCTACTCCTTTCCAAACACAGGAAAGTTCCCACTCTATAAAGTAGCAGTAGTCCACTGTATAAAATCCCAGTCGGCGAGGGCCTCGCCGGCTTTCCTCATTGTATCAGGTCGTTTACAAAATCTACACATAGAACGGCGCAGATGGCTCTCATACACGACACCCTTTTGTCGACTATGGAACCTCCCCAGCTCCCCTTTTCCTTTCGTCCCCTTCCCCTTTTCCTCCTTTTCTCCAATTCATTACCTAACTGAACCAGAACTCCACGCTACTAAAGCAAATCCAACCCAGTCTACATGCCCTTATCACCCGATACAAGAAAAATAATGGAAAAGAAAGATACCCAACCATGAAGTGTTGCCCTTAATATTGACGCCGTTCCTCGTGCATTGACGTGAGTGGACCCACCCTAAGACGAGGAGGTCACAGACGCATCTCGTCTCGAAATTAGGAAAGAAAAGAACCGATCCCATTACCCGCCATCCTAGTTCCTTTCCTTGTCCCGCGAGGGAATATGATGTGTTGATTTGTGTCAACTGAATGACTGAGGCGTAGATGTGCAGCTGCGTTCTGAGGGTGCATAGAACGTTCGAGTTGGTACAGATTGGGAATGCTAGCTTGCTTAAAGCCTTCAGCCGCTACAATTGGAGCGGGACCAGACTGGGCTGCCAGGCCGAGTGGTCGGTAGGCCGTCAAAACGTAAACTCACAATCTAACCCGCTCGACACTTTTTTTCTTTTTCTCTTTTCCTGCTTCTTCATGTTGAGGTTCGATTGTGAGCTGATTAAGGAGTACCGTGCACAGCACACTTGGCAATGCAAAATCATAAACTTGAATAGGGCGGTGTAACGGAATAGTAATCATAATAGCGGCAAGAATAAAAAGACCAAGCAGGGAAGTGTGATAAGGGCAAGATAGTGGGCCTGGAAAATGCCCACGGAAATCCATAGTACAGAATGCATCGTCTATGGGCGTGGCGAGACTCTCCTATATTAAGCTCTATCATGCGTGTGGGGGAGCCCCCCGGAAGGAGAGATTTGAAAGGAGAAAAGAAAGAGAAGTTTTTTGGTTTTTTTGGGGGGTTCCGTTCTTCTTTTTGTCTTCATTTCTATGTTCTCATAACACGATTTTGTCTTCGTTAAATGACGTCGTCGTCGCGGGGGTTGGCCGAGAAATAGGTGTTGCGGAGACTATATGGTGTACTGATAACCGATATTGTCAAAGTGCTGTTGTTGCGCATCGTTGAAAACGGTCAGGGGTGTCACTGTTGCAGATGAAGACACAGCTGAGCTTAGGGAATTCATGTGATCCATTGTCGGATATCCGGCAACATCCGCGCTGAAAGCGAGAGGCATATTCGCAGAGCCATTGAAAGTGAAATCTGCAGATGACAGAGGCATCGTACTCATATACGCCACATCAGCGTTGACCGTGTTGATTGTCAATGGATTTGGGAAGCCGTAATCAACGTTGGGTATGCCGGGAGAGCCAAAGTTAGAGGACGAACTTCCAGCGACGCTAGAACTCACTTCGACATCGCCAAAGAGAGGCTGAACGTTATCAATATCTTCGTCCCCATCATCATCTTCCTTGGATCGTTGCTCGTCTTGCCGCACCCATATTTCCCGCATCCAATTTTTCAGCTCGTGCATTGAAGGCCAGTCGCCGCCCCCTTTGCCGCCGCGCTTGTCGTCGTCGCCATTTGCACCCGAAGCCCTATTCTTACACCGAGATGGCTTCTCTTTAAAGTGCGTGCGTCTAAGGTGTGCCGCTGCATTGTAGTATGCTCCGTACTTCTTCTGAGCCTTGCAGGCCTTGCATTTAGAAAGGGGGTTTACAACCTGAACGTTAACGGGCAGATTAAATTCTTGGGGGTCAACACAGATGAATTTCTTAACCATGGACTGATGTTTAGCGTCCTTATGGCGACGCAGTTCATGTTCACCGCGGAATCCTTCCTTGTGCTCGTCGCACAGTCCACAAAATACTTTAGGTTGCCTCGGCCGCACATACTTCGTCTTGGTGATGACGGCTTTACCGTCGTTCTTCTCATCTGATGGTGGCTCGGTTTTGTTCTCATCGATTGACGGTTTTGGCTTAAGAGGTGCATTCTGCGCGCGATGATTCTGTTGCTTCAGGGTATCCTTGGCGCGAGTGCTGAGAGACGAAGACGTCGACTTAGCACTAGCGGCGCTCATGTTTGAGAGCGATCGTTCCATATCTGATGACGTTAATAGCCCATCACTCGGTGTCGTCGGCGCGTAGTGGTGTCCTGCAATCGCGGGCATACTGGAACCGACGGCGAAGAGGGCATCTTCGTGTGAAGGCGGCTTTCCTAGAAATGATGACGTATCGTAGCATCCGGCAGTCTGCTGCGAGCACTCAGAGAAATACGAGTCCTGTGCTTGAGACATCTGAGAGCCCATGTTCATCATACGAACTCCTCCCGCAACGGAGGGGCTGTCATATTGACTGTTCTGTCGTGTCATGGGAGCGGTATTATCATATGTAGTGCCAGATGTCATGGAACCGCAGACACTCATATTTCGGTTGGAGATATCCACATCGCCTTGGTGAGGTGCGCTAGAAAAGGGAAGAACGAAATCAGGGGAAGGGTCTTGGGCTGCCAACCAAACGGCAGGGTCAACTAGAACACCTGTAGGCATCTCGGCGAGGGGAGACATTCCATGTTGCTGCTGCAGTTGTTGTTGTTGTTGTTGTTGTTGTTGTTGCTGATTGTCCGTCGGGATCTGTTGCATCAGGTTGGCGAAAGACTGCGAAGCCGCGAGGCCACCGTGAATTAAATAGCTGCCTTGCTCTGAGTGTTTTCCTTGGAGACCGGTTGCCTGGAACGTCGGGAGTGGTGATACAGGTGTACTGCCGGTAAAGGGCCCAGCAGATCTGGTGGACAAATTTGAGGCGGCGCGATCCATCTTGTGTGATGCTGGGGTCTGCTGGGACATGGTACGCGGTCGTTTTACAGCGTGGGCGTGAGGTTCATCACCACTTGGGTACTGATACTGCTACTTGTCAGTATCGGCGGTGCATGTTTGAGGAACATAACACTCGGGATTACATCAAGGCGTCTTACTGAGGTTCGCGGGTCGACATGATGACGATTATGTGACTTTCCGCCAGTATTCCCTGACGAGACGACTTTTTGGCTTACAGGCACAACAGACAACCGAATGTCACCATGCGCATTAGTATAGCATTCTGCTATACGCGAACTTGAAGAATGGGTTAATTGAGGTTGGTGAGTTGAACTTTGTAGGTGGAGGATCTGTTGTCTCGCTATCTCGAGGTCTTCCTCTTTACTTTTGAGCTGAGCTCGCAAGCGTTCAATCACCAGCTGCTCCGAGTTTGGAAGTTGGTTCATGACGCCAATTCGGTTACCTCATCTAGGTTCAAAAAAAAAAAAGCTATATGGGAGAACGCCAGCCAAATGAGAGCTATCGTCGCTTCACTTTCACTTTCTGTCTTTGGCTATTTCTTCCACAAGGTAGCCCTGCTTTCCAGAAGTCTGGGGAGAGTGGATAAAGACAACGAACGACAGTAGGATCAGTTGTCGTCTATGTGGGTTTGTTTGGTAACAAGGATGGAATCCTTGTGGACGTGAATGGATCAAGGGACAAAATGATGGGGAAGAAAGAAACACGAAACTTCTACTTCAGGCGAAACGACGATGATGGCCTCGACGAGAAGAAGGCGCGTTAAGTACCACCAGTCAGTCTAATATGAGGCTTTGGCGCATGCGTGGCGGTGGGCCAAATATGCAGGCCCATCACGTCTGCCACTGGGCAAAAGATCCATCTAATTTATAAAGCTCAGATCGGTCTCTTGGCTTTGCA
Organism: Xylaria sp. FL1042; assembly: GCA_022495085.1. Classification (NCBI taxonomy): domain Eukaryota; kingdom Fungi; phylum Ascomycota; class Sordariomycetes; order Xylariales; family Xylariaceae; genus Xylaria; species Xylaria sp. FL1042. The sequence continues at coordinate 35,156 of MU380380.1, forward strand.
AGTTGGTCAGGTTGGTCAGCTGGGGGGAGCTGGGGGGTGAGTTGCCGGGGTCCCTGTAAGCACCATGAACTGGGTCACGTCAAGAAATGCCAACCGCAAACACGCTAGCGCTTCCGAATGGTGGTTTGGTACATCACACAGCTTACACGTGTATGGCTCCAGAGTCCAGCCAGGTCACTAAGTTTGCGTTGATCGTTTATGGGCGGCGTTACGTATCCCGGAGCCAGACGTGTAGGTTATGGAAACGCTTCATGATACCCACGTTCGACATTGTGCGGGAAATTATTCCAGAGGGGGAAAAAAAATTATAAGAGGTGGTGTGCCATGTCTCAATGGTGCGAAGCCACGATTGGCACTGCTGCTCTGACTCTTCTCATGTATAGAGTAGCATGCTTTGTGCATTCATGCATGCACTTTTGAAGGAGGTGTGCAGCTTGCCTCGAATAGGAATCTTACGGCCCTGCTCGTCAATACGTACAGTATACGCAGCTTTTACAGAGGCGCATGCCGGCGTGGTGCATATTGCCCGATGCTATGGGGCCGGATGGGGGATATGGGCGTCATACAAGAGATGGATTTTCGAGAAACGATTTCGTGAGAATCATGTCCATACTCCTCGCCGGTAATATAAGAGTAGAAGAGCTCATGGGTACAAATTTGTAGTTAGACTTCACAATGGGCCTTACTGATATGAATGATAATTCCATATTGCCAGGCGATGGGCATTTGTCTCGAGGAGCACAGGAGCACAGATTGGCTGATTGATGCCTGAACCCCCCAAGGAACGAATCCGTTGGCAATTGTCTTAGCCGTTCTGTTCTGTATGCAGCCTGTGAGCAATGCGCAAGTGGGCACTGCCGGCAGTACTAAAATCGTTCGAATTCGTGCGTCGGGGAAAAACAGATGGCCAAACTGCAAAGTCCATACTTGAGAGCCTATCAGAACGCCAACGTTCAGTTTAGCAGAGTGCTAGAAGCAATATTCCGTCCCACTTGGCGACGCTTTAACGAATAGCATCGGTCCAACGAAGGGGGCAGAGCCTGCAAGGAGAAACCTCGTGGCCATCGTCTTTTCTCGACATAGCATGGGTCCTTAGCCTGGGGGTTTACTTGGGAGCCTAGTCCCTGTTTGGGCTGGATCTTAGCGAATCCGGCACGGTGCCGCGGGTGAGCCAAGGCAAGCCAGGTTGTATGCTGCGATGAGTTGTCCCAATCTGCTAGTCTCTAGTCTCCAATCTCCAATCTCCCAAAAGTGAGGCGGACCCCGCGAAATGCTGTTGAGTGGCTGTCGACGTCTGGAAGTTCGGAGTGGACCTCAATCCTTCTAAGTCGCAGCAGGACTGAATGACTGATGACTGCAGTTTTGCAGTTTTGTGTTTTTTAGCAGCAGCAAAGCGAAACGGCAACGAGGTCGGCAGAGGCTGGTGCCTCTTTACCCCCCCATAGCTTCAAAGCCACGAAGCCTCGCGCCTGGCTTGCCCGCTGCCTGTTTGGACAAGTACAACCAACCAACATTAGATGATTGATGGCATGGGGAAGTGGTATCTTTGCGTCACGGGTCTAGAGTCGTCTGCACTGCGACGCTCGGAACGTAAGCCAGCAGATGCATACATCGATACATACACGTTTCTGCTCCCCCATCATTCAGTCTGCCCGGCTTTGCCCGAACTCATCGCGACATGACTCGAGAACATCCGGAAGTGTTATATAACTTGCCCAGGCTCGAGACTTGAAACAGCCATATATGCTACAACCCATAAAGCTGACTGGCGATCAATGCATGATATTACGCAGTAAAGGCGTAGGTCAGCGAACTAACCATGGGAGGAAGGAGGAGGAGGAGGAAGGGAGAGGAAGGGCAGCCTGAGCGGTTGTCACTAGTAGTCCGTCGTGCACATTACCGTCGGTGAAGACGAGATGATCGGTCGACACATCCAGGGTTGAGCAGCAAGAAATTCTAGAGGAATCCCGGGCGCTTCCGTCGCCCGAGTTATGACGACCAACCATCTTGGACATGCAGCGCTGGGTTGAACTGCACCTTCTTTGGGTGGTTGTACACGTCCAGTTGTACAGACTCGCACGACTGTACTATGTAGGCCTCTGGTATACGACGTTTCAGCCTGAGCACCCCACACGCGACCAATGATGACTGATAGTTACGACGATGGCTGACAAGGGTGTCCCGAAGAGGGGAGGTGACGGCATTCTGGGACTGATTCCATGGCAGAATGCTACCTACATGGCATAGCAGTATAGCAGCATAGCTGCTGTACTTCACCAGGAGACGGTAGACTCAGAAACAAAGGGTTCAAATATTGAACGGCAGTCTGGCATTATACCCCTTCGCTTGAGGTGATCTGCCCGAGATCGCATGAATCTGTGGGTGACATGTCCCGAGGTTGCATGAGGCCCCATGGCTCCCTACGTAATACTTAGTATAATACTACTTAAGTATGTACATAGTACTACTAAGTAAGTAGTCTAGCCAGGCCACTTGGCCTGCTCGAGTCGAGCTGAGCAGCACTCAGCATGGTAGCGCGCGTGTGGAAGAGGCCCAAGGCCCCCCCATTGGGTCTGAATAGTCGGACGAAACACGGAGATGATGGCATGGCGTGGGTAGCAATGCCGCCGCGGATGCAACCACTGCACCAAACTCATACGGCACAGAGCAGGCAGTGCATCGAGGAGGGCGCAATGTGACCTGTTACTGCTGCAAGCTTGCGTGCGCGCTACTGTATGTAGACGACCCGATGTGTAGATAGAGAGATGCATGCGTCAGTGAATCTATAAAGGACGAATGAATGCGATGCCCAGGCTGGACTAGGGGGGGGGGCGACTTGGCGCGGGAGGTGTTATACTGTCTCTTTTCTCTATCTTTGCCCTATGTGGTAGAGATGACCAGCTAGGTAGTATTGGTGTAATACTATAGACCATAGAACAGACGTAGAACACGAAGAAAACGAAGAAAATGAAGAAGAAGGAATAGGAGAAGGAGAAAAGAGAGTCCAATCCACTATCCTGTGACCCTCGGGTCCTGTACTACTCACATGATGTAAGTAAGAGTTACCGACGACTGAACTGGCTGCGGTGGGTGTGCGCTAGGATAAGCGCCGTACCAAACGTCGAGTGCATGCAGTCTTTGTACAAGTCATGCATCATGCCAGCGTGGCAGAGTACTATTAATTGTTGACGTTGTGTTTTTAGAGTTTTCAGTATCCAGGTTAGATTAAGGTTAGGTACTTATCGAGCATGGAGTTGTAGTGAGTGTACTTACTACGTACCTAGGTAGTACGTACTGAAGGGTTTGTATAAACCCCCGAGCCGGAAAGACCTACCTGGGAGGAAACTACCCAGGAAAGCAGCGGAACGTCGGTCTTTGTTCCCTCCGACCGATGATGCCACCTAAGACATAGTTCTGTACAGATGGCATATCGTATGCCTCCAGGCTATGTGTATGCTAAACTCACAAAACAACGTAACTAACGTAACTATAACTAAATCTTAGACGCTTTATCTAAGGTCAAGTTAGATACGGATACATATGAACCTATCCATTTAATTTACTACTACCAAGTATAACTACCTCTTATTATTTAGATATCTTAGGTAGTGACCTAGGTGAGCACCCAATAGCGAGCGTCCTTGTTGAGTATCCAAAAATTCGACATAGCATTTCGATCCTCATCCTAGATTCATTCTACACCTGCAGTATAAGTCCATGTGATATCGCTCCCCAGCAGAGCGGCACAATGCGCCGTCTTGCATCGCCCGCCGTCGCCGTCGCCGTGGGCTGGGTCTGGGTCTGGGCCTCGATGCAGCTCTGCCAAGCTCGCCAGCCTGGCTTCAGCGTCCACCACGATCTCCTTGCCTATCCCCAGTTCGAGGTCGTCATCTCCGACACCTACATCTCCGAGTCCGACGCCCGCGCTCTCCTCGACAGCCCCGACGCTGCCCATCCCCCCTACGATGCCGGACTCACCAGCCAGACCGACATGGCGGCTGCATCCTCGGCCGCAGCTGGTTCCGACCGTGACCGTGAACATGACCGTGAACATGACCGTGATCGAGCGGCGGCCGAGTCATACGAGGTCATGAGCATGCCGCCGCACCGCTATCTCTGCGCCATCCCCGTCATCGAACCCGCCCCGGCCCCGAACAAGACCGCCACCGAGCTGGCCAAGGCCGAGGAGGCCCGCGAACTGGCACGCGCCTCGGCCCACGGCTGGGACTTGGTCAACGAGCTGGAAGGCAAATGCCTGTACTATATGTCGGGCTGGTGGAGCTATCGCTTCTGCTACGGTCAGGATGTCGTCCAGTTCCACGCCATCGCCTCAAGTGTCAAGAGTGGTCCGCCCTTGCGCGATATCAACACGGCAGAATATGTCCTCGGCAGGGTTCCCGATCCCCATGTGACCTCGCGTCTCTCGCGCCGAGGCCAGCAGCAGCAGCAGCAGCAGCAGCAGCAGCAGCGCGAGAAGAATGGTAAGAATGGCCAGAACGGGGCCGCCTCAACACCGCCCAACACCGATCTACAGGTCAAGGGTGACCAACGGTATCTGGTCCAGAGGATGGGCGATGGCACCGTCTGTGACCTGACCGGCCGCGAGCGTACCATAGAGATCCAGTACCATTGCAGCCCCGAAAGCACTCAGGATCGCATTGGTTGGATTAAGGAGGTGACTACATGCTCATACCTGATGCTGATCAACACGCCGCGCCTCTGCGTCGACGTCGCCTTCCAACCACCCAAGGAAGAGAGGGCCAACGTCATCAGTTGCAGGGCCATCGTGTCGGAGTCTGGCCAGGCCGAATGGCATGCGCGCAAAACCCTCGAGGCACAAGCTGCCATGGTCGGTCGTGCCAAGGAAGCCGCCAAGGCCCCCATCGTCATCGGTGGCGTTGTAGTCGGTGGCCGCCAGCTCCTCGGCACGGGGGAGGATGGCAAGGAAGCGCCACAACTATCACCACCCAGGAATTTCCGCGGTGATAATGGCGGCGGCCTCGAAAAGCTTGTCGAAATCATCGCATCGGCGAGTGGCAAGGACGAAGGTGGCGAGGTCAATATCATGACGGAGGAGCAGCTCCAGGAGCTAGATCTCAGCCCTGAAATCATCGAAAATCTGAGGAAGGAAATTCAGAAACTGGCTGGCGATCGAGGCTGGCAGCTCAAGATGATCGAATTGCCGGGTAACAACAGGGAATTGGTTGGTATTATTGAAGATGGCGACGAGAACGAGGTTGACGCCGAGAGAAATGAGGAAAAGGGGGCCCAGACTGAGGAAGGCAATGTCGGGGTCAATGACGAGGAAGAAGGCAGCGAGGAGCAGTTCTTCAAAGAGGAATTGTAGAAAATATGATATGAACGATTAACGCCATCTTCTAGAGAAAATTTTTTTGGCTACGGGATTCCAGCATTTCCCACTGTTAATGCATAGAGCTACTGACGAACGTGGTCGGACTTGTTCGTCTCTTGATTGACCAGATACATACGAAATCGATAACTATTCATCTACTTACTAGCGCTTCGAAGCGAAGTAGAGCTAGGGTAAGATACTGTTGGGCATATGCACTCTAGAAGGTCATTCCCATGGTAAGGCATCACACTGACCTCCCCTCCATGTTCTATGCGGTTCTTGTAGTCATTTCAGCCGCAAGAACCTGGTGCCTCGCAGAGAGTCTTGTGCGTGCGTGGGATATATTATTCCTATTAAGGGGTGTGGGGTCTGTTGTGTGGTGTTCATATACACTTTTGGTTTTTCTTAGAGCTTAGAGCTCACTCAAGATTCGTTTAGACAAAAGTCTAAACATACCTAAGGTACTAGGTATAACTTACAGCAGCCAACTCGCTTATTGAAGACATACTCTTTCGATACGGCCACGAACCTACAAGAGTTTACGGGCGTCCTGAGTTGGATAACCATCTATCTCTCTATCTATTTATATATATATATATATATATATATATATGTGTGTGTGTGTGTATGTGTGAAATGTGTAAAAATACATCGTTATAGTGCGAAGCTGTTGCCTATCTAGATAACGATGCCTATTCGATTATCTAGCTCGTAGACAGAATTGATACCTACTAAGAGGGTGTGAGGCACTCATGCCTAAACTTCACTGGACCTTTACCATATCTCATCTCTTCTACGTAGGAAGTATAATGTCGTCCGATTATAAGAAAGCCAAAGCTAGTTTTAAGTGCAATTATCCGAAGTCACAGGAGCACGACCCCTATATACTGCTAGGCACGCTCAATGAAAGAGAACCTTCCGGTCTACCTATAAGGCGTTTGTACATCTCAGTGTCGTGTGGCTTAATGCTTTATTCGTTATATAATCATATCCTGTCTTATCCAAAGGGTAGCATATCTCCACGGAAATTAGGCGTTTAATAGATCATGACATCGAGAGGGATGGGATGTGAGGTGAGACGACCTCATTTCTGTAATTGAACTTATGCTTACCGAGGATTAGGAGGATAAAGAATTTGCGTGTTGAATATACCCGTAGGTACTTGTAAACCGGCAGTCGTCTCATTCTAAGTGAGAAGCTATGAATCTCTCCCATACATGCTACGTTCTCCTCCTCGTATACTTACTATCTAAATCATCTACTCATTCGAATGCCTAAGATTCAATGGAGCAAAGTCTACGACAGGCATACTAGATGGTCAAAAAAAAAAAAAAAAAAAAAAAAACGGGATTTGGACGTGAAACTATACCGGAAACTCAGTGACTATCAAACTTATACGTCTATACTACGTCTATTCACATGGGTGCCCATGTCATTATACTCTTCTCCATTTTGCCCACGCCCGAGAGTATCAATGTGGTGATGCGACGGTCAATCGACCCCCGAGAAGTGTCTCAAGAAGTGAGCCTCGCCCGGCCCTACTCAGTATCATCCCGATTGTTGCCGAAGAATCTGTCTACGAGCCCGACGTCGTCCGACGAGGCAAGCAGGCGAATCGCAAGCGACATGCCAGATCGATTGCCACGTAGCACACGTACCGCATATGTTTGGAATGTCACGCGAGCCTGTAATTACCTTCTGTCTAGGTAGGTATCTTCCCATCTATCCATCTGTCCATCTACCTACAAACCCGCCCATCTGCCTACTGCTACCTACGTATGAAGGTCCCATGCCATACGCCCGGTATTTCCAGGCGCCTACGCCACGCCACTGCATTGCCTTACGCCTACCTATATGTGCGGGATGTAATGGGTGTGTGTCATCGCCATGTGTTCTATCGCTTGTTCCATCGCTTGTTCTTGAGCAGGCCTGTCCGTCGGTCGGCAAACTATACAGTACCAACTATAACCTATATGTACTCCAGCGATGCTGCAGAGAACCGTGGGGAGGTTTGCCTCACACCACCTATATCTATTGGATGAGATGGGCTCGACGGTTTCGACTGCAGGACGCCAAGACAGATTGGTTGCTTGATGGACGGGGAAGCGGGGTCTAAGTCCAACTTTGGAACGTGTCAGTTCCTCTTCCCGTCGTCGTATGCATTCATTCCAACGGTTGGATTGCTACTACCTACGTGGAATTTGGAGGCGATGGGCTTGGCTTCGCGTCTACCTACCTATTTACACCTCTTGGTACTCCCTCGCCAATGTCAGACGTGGTGGTCCTCCTCAAACGCTCGCTACATTCGGTGCACTGCAGTACTGCTAGCAGTATGAGTGGAATAAGAGGAACTGGTTGGCTTACAAGTGCGCCAATCGATGCCAACTCCTGGTATGGGGGACTGTTCCAATCAATGGATATCATAATACCAACATAATATACCTACATAGTATCTAGTATGCAGACCAGAGTAGGTAGGTATATGGATCGACAAGCGCGAATGCTTCCGTGCCTTGAAGAACACGGCGTCTTGTTCGAAAGCAGTATAGCCAGACAGTCGAAACAGGCGCTCGGAAATATGGGTAGCTATCCTGCAAGCTCTTAAAGCTGTCTCGGCTTAGTGAGTGGTCTAGATACTACTAATTGTTGGTAGTAGCAAGGAGCTGATTCGTAGTGCCTCCTTTTGAATCACACTGCATCTCGGAGGAGCGAATCACCTTGCCATCAGCCAATCATGGCGTACGCTATATATTTCTTCCGAACATTCCAAGGCGAACTACTGTTGGGCGCCGCATGCAGCTCGGTTCTAGTTCGATACCGGTATTCTTGCCGTGCCATGCCATCTCCTGAACACCCTGCCCTGAGCTAGAATCGAACTGGTTTGGTCTGGTCACCGTCTTTCCTGTACTCTGATGTCGTACCTTGCCGGTGCAAGAATGATTATAGTCTACTGATATCCTTGAGCTGACCAAGTTTCTGTTGCTGCGGCAACTTGGAAAGTAAAGAATGGGCGCGGCTGATTTTTGTGATCGAGGCATTTCCCAAATTCAATGACCGCTCGCTGACACTCCACTCCTGAATCTTGCGATAAGTTCCAAATAAGCCGAAGAAGCCCTACCCAAGCATAACTGGTATGAGAACTTCGGCTATGCCGCTGAGTCTTGTAGAAGTTTTCCCATTCTCATTGAACTACTGTCAGACTATTATAAGCTCTCATTTAAGTAATCTAGTGTTAGAGGGAGAGTCCGACAAGCTAACAACTAGTACAGTACACTAGAAGTGACACGGTGGAGCTGCAACTACACTGGTGTACAGTAGCCCGTAGACACTGTGTGCAGCTGGTTGAAACCATTCCTTTTTGGAAAGCGACAAGAGGCACTTAGGAACGCCATTGGGCAGCTGAGCTCCCCACTGATGCTTCCGTGGGATTCCGTCTAGCTTCCGGGCAAAACCCGGAAGTCTGTCAAATCCTTCCTTGCCATATCCCCTGGCGTCTGTCCTGGCTAAGTACTTAGCACCCTAATCTCGCAATAGTACTAGCTAGTCCCGGCAATGGGGGACGATTGGGTCACCGAGCAGGAAACGAGCTCCTATCTACTGTAGGTACTCAGTATGCCACAGTGCTTAAGTTTTCTGTACACTAAACACATTGGCCATTAGCGGAGGGTGACGGTGCATACGTATGTACACTAGTATGCAAGATTACGCTACTACTGCAGGTTCATCATACAGTATGACACTGTAGAGCAAAGGAATGCCTTCCACTGGCATGGACACTTGGTGCTTAGCGTTGGTACACTGCATCCAGTAGATAGGTACGGTAGGAATGTGATTGCGCAGTGATTGTGATGATGAGGAAATAGCAAGCAAGAAGGGGAAAAGAAAGGGAAAGAGAGAGAGAGAGACGTGAGTGGTGGTCCCCTCTCTGTCTTATCAAGAAATACCTACTACGTAGGTACGGTATAGGCAAGCATCTAGGTAAGTATCGCAGGTACTGAGTACTCATTTGTTCCTTATTATACTATACATAATTATCTCTCTTATACACCTGGACTAGTGTAGACCCAGGTAACCGGGCAGTATACACTGCATTCTTCCCTTCTTCATTTGCACTGCCTTCCAATACCTTACACATTAATTACCTACCTCCACAGCGGCGGACCCTGTCTTGGCTTACCTTACGTACCTTACCGTTTGGTAGGGGGTTGTCGAGATAGGTATTGGGGACGACGGCCTTCGGTTCCCATTGCTCCGTCTTGAACTCTCTCTCCTACGTAGTATGGTGCCGTCTCTTCATCATCAGCATCTCATCTACGCTCTCCTCTCCTCCCGTGCCGTGCCGTGCCGTACTCCGTCTGCAGCGACAGAGGCTCATGGCCGTTCGTATGAGTAGCCAGAACGTCTGCTCATCCCCGGACTTCCCTCATCAGGGTGCTGTTGCTCATTGACGAACGAGACTGAGGCTGAGACACCCGCAAGACATTCGGGTATTGCGTGTGACAACTCGCATATCCGTATCCGTACGGTACTCAGACCCACGGCCTCTGAGACTCTTCCTCCAAGTCTCGCCCCCAGATCAAGTTTGATTGTTGAAGCAATGGTGTAGAGCAGACGCTTCCTCCAAGAAAGCACTGCCCTCCTGCGGACTCTCACGTCAAGGCCATGAACTCCTGTGGTAGTGGAGCCTACGACAGCTCGTGCGACTACCGTCACCGATTCTCCCTGCGTCTTGGAAATAAACGATCTACATTTACCCAATTCCCGTACTTGGGTTTAAGGCTGGCCTCGTACTTCTAGATGGAACGTCGATAATCGTCACCTAGAAGGGGATAAGAAATAAATATCACAAAGTCAAAACGCCGGTCTTACGAAAGATGGAGAACCCTGTTCCCCGTAAAGATGCCCGGGACCGCCTACACCGTCGTGCGCTTTCGCAGGCTAGCACGGCCAGCAGCACCATGCATAGCCCGAAGACGGTTAAAAGCACAAGCACCTCGACCTCCTCGCACCCTCGCGCCATCACGCCGTCGAACCCCCTTCACACCCACCGATACCACCATAGCCAATGCGACAGAGAAACGGCGGGTATCAGACAACCGGGGCGATTGTCTAGAGAATCAAGCAGCGAGTCGAAGCAACTAATGACACCTGCCTCGAGCTTACTCCAGGAAAGACTACAACAAGAAAGAAAGGCAGAGAGCGAACGGTTGGCTAGTAAATGGGGTACCGACTTGAGTTCGTCAACTGGCGATATTCGGGACAGTGACATCTCAAACTCGCCAAACACAAGATATGGACATGTGGCGGAACGAAGACCGGGGTCAAGCCATAACGATGATTCAAGCCAGACCAGCATGGGAGCAAAGCAGATAGAAAAGGTACCCTTCTATGCATGGGCTGATGCTCACCTCTTTTTAAGCTTCATGCCACTGACACGAAATCTTCTTAGGCCGTTTCTACGTTGCATAAACAGAACTTTGACCTCAAATTGGAACTTTTCCATCGGCGCGAGAAACAGTCCGCACTGGAAGCACGAGTGGAAGAGCTCAGCGCTGAACGCGCTGAATTGACAGAAATCCAGGAGAATCTACTCGGGGAACTTGTAAAGAGAGACAAGGCCATCGAGGAGGCGGTCAATATGATAGTCAAACTTGAGGCAAGGCTTGAAGAACTGGACCAAGAGAAAGAGATGCCTAGGAGATTCGAGGCCGATAGGTCCAATCGGCATTCTTGGTCCAATGTGTCCGACTCCTTGCGCACTGAGACGCCTAAGCCGGATGATCATGGCGCCTTGCCGTCGGCGGAGCTGAAGACTCTTGAACGCATGCCTAGTTTTCTTTCGGATCAGAGCGCACACACCCAGACTCTGCGCAGTATCGTTTTGCAGAATCGTTCTAGCACTATGCATATGCGCAAGGTCTCTGAGGTTTCTGCATCGAGCGCCGACGTGAGTGAGGTGAATCGGGTCGCGAGTCCCAGCTTTAGCATGCTGAGCGAAAGTTCCTTTGTGAGTATCTACGGCCCTAAACAGGGACAAGATGGGATCAATTTGCCGCCGCTGAGCGATGTCTCAGGCATAGATGGCACTTTTGGCAACCGCCCACCAATGCCAACGAAGAGAACAATGAGTAATTCTTTACCGAATCAGAAAACTGCGACCTCTGGGGGCACGCTCAACATGACGCCGAGAGCTGCGAGGGGTATTTCTAGTCAAATTATTTCTGTGAATAGCGTATTGCACGGGGAATCCCAGTTCTATAAGATAGGCAGTTCCGGTGAGAAAACTAGCCTTGTGGATAATACTTCCAAGTCGCTCGCATCAGGTCGCGGGAAGGTTGTCGTGACCCCGAACTCCCAGTTCGTGGGGTCGCCGCCTCGAGCAAGGAGTAGGCAAGAAAGGAGAGAATCATTGCAGACGGTTCTAACCAACTATCCAACATACAAAGAGCTGGCCAATCCTCACCCACTACCACCCACCCCAGATACTGTCTCCTCTTTGGTTCTTCGAAAGCACACCGACCCGTCCAGTTCACAAGACAGCCTTTCCAGGTCCGACGACCCGCATAACACGAGATTTGTCGCAGCTTCGCTGCCTCATGGTAGTGAGTATCTAAGGTCATTAGGGGCCCGGGAAGTGCGTCCCGGAATGAACGCACAACCGACGGAATTGTCTGCCCCTCCCCGAAATCGTTCCCAATTACCGACTACTGGATTCATCAGAATCGAAAAAGATCCGTTGTTGTCCGACCTCGGTCACCTTGCTCGTTCGGCGGCAAATACGACAAAATTTACGCGGCCTCGTTCGGATAGTTTCGTCTCGGACAGTGATTCTGACGGCGGCGCGGATGCTCGCTCCGATTCGGAAAGTTGCGATTACTGGATGCGTGAAAGCTACAAACCCGACAAGGGCAATGCCCACCCCAACGCCCGTGTGGAGCGCCAGCGGCCCTCTCCAGACTTGTTTTCCTTCCCTGTGGGATCTGAAGGTTGGGAACCGGACGCCATGTTTGGTACGCTCAAAGGTAATGGCTTCCTTGGGTCACCTGCTCCTGCTTTGAAGCGCGATCCAGTTGATGAGATGGCATCTTCGCTACAGGCGGCTCAGCCCGACCTGATTGAGCCAACAGCAAATTGCCCACAGGGCCCTTCACGTAGATCAAGCCTCAGTGCTCAAGCCGCGAGCCGCTTTCTCCTATCCACGTTGACTGGGAAACATGGAAGAAGTTCTTCCCGAGACGACAGTGTCATGAGGGGCGACGCGAGAGGGAGGAGCAACAGCGTTGATGGATTTGGACATGTGGCAATGTCCGGAAACCGTGAGGATGGAGGGCAACCCACGAAGAGAAGCCAATATCCGCCCATCTCGGGTCTGCAGTCGCGGGGACGTAACCTCGGTTTCAACTCGCTTTTCAGGAGATCTGGCTCCGAGAGCTATAGCACCCCCTCTAGCGCCACTGAATCAAATTTTCCCCCGTCGGTGTCGCAGCAAGCCCCTCCGATACCGCCGGCGCATTTGCGATATCTCAAACGACCATCGGGTAGGAACAGTGTCCCCCCGCCTGCGACTACGCCCTGGACAACACGCCCAGTCCAGATGGTGGAGGATGAACTGGCGAGCGCCACACCGCCGCCGATTATGCGTAATCGCCCAACACCACTACAGACGGACTTGATCAGCTCCGACGCAATGCTCGTCGCCTCGGAAACATCGCGGAGCACAGAAGCGGGTGCAGATCCAGTTACTCCGTCGACCGGGGTCAGGAGCACGACACCGGTGGCGCCTCATAGTGGCGGAGGCGTGAGGAAATGGCTGGGTTTCGGAAGAAAGACAGCTTCCATGAACCGCGCAGGTTGAAAAACCTTGTCGTATAGTATTATGTATCAATAAGAATAAGAAAGGCATGTATTGTTATTGTATCGCTTAGATCAGCCTCTAGGGGGTCTCGAATAGCGCAAGCTAGCATCCGTCTCTAACTTCGGGACGGAGGTGGTACCAGAGAAGCAGAGGAAAAGAGAAAGAGGAAAACGAAGATCAGGCGGAATCATTGGTATAGATACTCCTTAAGGTTCAAACTGGAAATCGGGAATTGGGCTTGGTGGTTGGAGTAAAAAAGCATACTTGACTGTAAAGTTTCATTCATCGATTGATCACCTGCATTAAAAAACACTAAACCGTCGCAAGCTGCTATCAAGCATAGACTATCTAAGTGACTTTCCAGTGTTTCAAAGTGGGTGAATCTTGAAGGAGGTGTTTAGTTGGCGCAACTTGCTCTTCAATTTACAATACACGGTTGGAATGAAGAGATGTTGAAACGGTTAAACTTTGTTGAAGTGTAATGATGTCTTGGTCTTTTCTTTAAACCGACCAGTGGTAAATTACGTATTTTACCGTAGCTTGAGTCCTATGTTACTGAATTACCTAGATTAAGTGAGTGAATGCAGATAGTAGAAAAAGGGGGCAGCTGGATTTGGACTTGGCTTTCTATATGTAGTTAATCATGGTGCATGGACCAGATAAGCACTGACATCACCACCCCTGCTCTATCACTCGCTCACTCACCCATCTCACGACTACATCTCAATCGTAAATGATAGGGAATGATCTAATTTCACATTGAACACTCATCCGTGATAAGTGTTGTGTATGTATAGATATATATTCATTTGTACATCGGACGAGCTTCACCATTGCATTTGTGTCTACGTTTATGTCGGCGCGGCTTCACCTCCATCATGGCCAGAGCTTCGCGCGACGCTAAAGCGAGGGTTGCTGACGACTATACGAACCGTCGGCGGAGCGCGAGAAACGCGATGACAGAAGAGAATGAGATAGGTGAAGAGCAAGGTAGTAAAAGTGAGAATGGCGAGAGCGTGAAGGGGAGAGGGAGAGGGAGAGGGAGAGGGAGGGACGAGGAGTATAAGCTACTGAAGGCCACTGCCAAGAAAGGACGAGTGATGGATGCCGACTTAACCTCTGCTACGGAGCTTCGGCGAAGCAAGAGAATTAAACCCGACGACGCCTCCTCAAAACAGCAGGGGAAGATTAATCGTAAGAGGCGGGATGAGAAAGTGAAAAAGTACATCAAGCGTGAAGACAACGAACCTGCACCGGCCACGGCGAAAGCAGAATCACCACCAATTAAAGCAGAGACGGAAGAGGACAAGAATAAGAATCTGACGATTAAGAAGGCCATTTCGAATAAAACGAAGATAACAACAACAGCAGCAGCAGCAGACCTACTACAAGCTAAGAAACTCAAATCCTACTCGCAATTCGCAGCAGCCCGGCAATCGCCCTACCCAGCCTTCCCGCGCCCAACAGCAAGCGAATGCAAGCTCGCACACTCGATCCTGACCTCTCTCCACGGCGCGCGCGCACGGCCGGAATCCCTCGGCCAGCGCACGGAAGCACCCGCCACGCGCGCAGGCTGCGGCGACAGCGCGTCCGTCCTCGACGCGCTGGTCCGCACGATCCTCTCGCAGAACACAAGCGACGCGAACAGCACGCGCGCCAAGCTCTCCATGGACGCCACGTACGGCGGGAGCGATGCGTGGGACGCCATCGTCGCGGGGGGGCGGGAGAAGCTCGCGAAGACGATCGAGAGCGGTGGGTTGGCCGTTGTCAAGAGCCGGGTCATACTGGATATCCTTGCGCAGACGAGGGAGAGGTACGGGGTGTATTCCCTGGATCATTTATTCGGGGCGTCCGATGAGGATGCCATGCGCGAGATGCTGAGTTTTAAGGGCGTGGGACCTAAGACTGCGAGCTGTGTGTTGTTGTTTTGTTTGCGGAGGGCGAGTTTTGCGGTGGATACTCATGTGCATCGCATCACGGGGTTGCTTGGGTGGAGGCCGGAGGGCGCGAGTAGGGACCAGACGCATGCGCATCTTGATGCGAGGATCCCGGATGAGGATAAGTATGGATTGCATGTGTTGCTCGTGAGGCACGGACGGGAGTGCGAGGAGTGTAGGGCTGGAGGGAAGAATCTGGGGCGATGCGCTTTGAGGAAGGCGTTTAGGAAGGGGAAGATGGAGGGGTTGGCTGGGGGTGAGGTTAAGAGGGAGGAGGAGGAGAAGGAGAAGCGGGAATATGAAGAAGAACGAGAAGAGAGGGGAGAAGAGGAGGAAGAGGAGGAGAAAGACCAGAAAATCAAGGCTGAGGAAGATGTCGATGTGATGTGAGAAGGTAGAGGAGCCGGAAGCTTGTAAGTCTATGTATACTATTCGTATACCATCTACTGTCTATGCTCAGAGATGGATTACGATTTCCTGTCGTTTTCTTCTTGTAATTGTATTGTCATTGGTGGTGGGAAAGCCAGGAGGCGTCTGGACAGGCACTCGGAGGACGATTATCGGAACGCCAGCGTGTATATTCAATTATTGTTGAAGTAGGACGACCGTATCATCAATGGACATCTAATAGTGTGCGTATAGGGGTACTGAATTGTAAGCTGCAAGAGTCAATATTAAATATTATATCGACTTGAATATACAACCGTTATCATAACTCGTCTATCCTTATACGAGATACTTGCAAATTCCCATAAAGAGCAGGTCGCGGACTATGTTAATCCGCCGCCGCCGCCACCACCACCATGTATGATAGATGCTGAGAATAAACATTGTTCCTCCTCGAGTTATTATATACTCGCATCTCAGGGGGAGGAGATAGCACGTTATATACCAAGTCTAAAGCAAGCAATTAGTTCGTCATTAGAGTTGAACTACCTCACGAGCGTCCTTCGAAGATGCTGTGATATAAAACAATAAAGAGCAACAGCGAGACTACCATTTATGGGGCTACTACTTACGTATGTCATACGACCAGATCTAGTAGTAAACTATGAGATCGTGTCTTGATCTATGTGGCTTGGTTGGTCCTAACTAAGTACCTACTTAACTACACAGAGTCAGTCTTACGTAGTTGTGGCATCATTAGTAAAAGGTGCAAGTGTAGTTCAGGTCCACACTCGAAGATTGTGACGCTTCAGCCCAGCTGACAATTACATCGATTATTTTATCCTACTTTTATCTTCTTACACCAATCTCTCCCATGCTGAACCTGGTAACTGCAGAGCCAAACCTCCACAGCCACGCTCACAAAACCAGCAAGGCAGATGCCTGCACTGTCACTCACGCTTGTCGCGCCTAAGCTGAACTCCCTCTCCTCGAACGGGACATTTTCCATGATCTCGGCGAATGTGTTTACATATACACCACCTCCAAGCAAACCCTCCCAGAAGACGATGATGAATATGACATAGACATTTGGGATAAAGTTCAGCAGTGAATGCAACGTCAGCAACACTAGATTTCCAACCTGGAGCAAGGATGGGACGTAAAGCTGGCGGACTCGGATGAAGGCGATGGATGAGCGAGAAATAAAGACGCCTAACTGGTAGAGGAAACTATACATTGGATAGAAATCTCGCAATTCGCTGAAAGGTGATGACTCTAGCGGGAATAGCACTTTGGTCACTAAGCGTTAGTCGTTCTCATTCTTCACGAGCCTAATATTACGGGGGTTTCGAGACACGGACTAGCAGAAGTAAAAGGATCTATTTCCCCTTACAACACCGCGGCAGGCACAAGGACGAAGAAAGTTTACGATGCCACTTACATGTTGGCGATACCCCCTGGTTTATAATGTACTCAGCTACGTAGACTAGGAATAACGGAAGCATGTAAGGGAAAACGAGAGACTGGGCTCGGCGAAGATTAGTTACAATCTTGGACCACGAGTCTTTCTCGGCGTCAGAAGTGGTGGCGGTCGAAGCAACGTTGGGGCCTGGGGCGAGGAGACTGGAAGCGGCATTGGCTGTTGGTATGTCTTCAGCAGCAGTCTCGGGCCCGGTCTCATCTGGATCCCGAAGGGGTTGGTATTCGCGGGCCTTGGCGGCATCTCGAAGAGGCTGTCGAGGAAGTATCATGAAGAAGCTAATCAACATGACGACGGGCAGATATGCGGAAGCCAGAAGGCTGTTCTTGACGCTGAAACCGAGCCAGTCAGTCAGCAGGACATAAAGGCCGGCACCGACCAAGCCAGCAGCACCGGTGCCGCTTCCCCATGCAGCGAGGCTGATGTGGCCGTAGTAATGCGTCAGACCGAGAAAGCTGAGCTCGCCGCCGCCGCTGGACAAGCTTGCCAGCATCACACCCACCATCTTGATGGCGACAGACTTGTCGGGGGGTGTGAACGCGATCATGAACATGCCGACGGACGAGATGGCGGCGAACACGACGATCCGGATCGAATAGGGCACCCGGTGAATGAAGTAAGGGCCAATCAGCTTTATCGAGAAGGAGGGGAGGATATTGGCGAGGAGGACGAGGCCCTTGGGGACTTCGGGGCCGACGAGGTCTTGCGCTGCTGAGAGGATGACGACGTAGAGGACATTGTTGATTAACCCTATTTATTTTTCGAACATTAACTAAAGCCAGCGGTGACAGAGGAAAGAAGGAGAAGGAGAAGGAGAAGGAGGCCGAGAAGAGCATACCAAAGAGCCAGAATGCGACGAGAACAGCGACATCCGGGTGCTGGAAGACAGAGGCGAGACGGGCCTTGTAGAGCGCCCACGACGCCGACGGAGAGCCTGGCATCGGGAGCAGCCCTGATGACGATAATGACGATATTGCTGCTGGAGAGCGAGCAGCATGTGGCATTGCTGAGCTCCAATGTTCTGTTCTGCTACCTATATCATCAAGTATGGACTTGTTATAAGAAGAGGCTCACGATGATGCATCGTCGGTTATGCACGATAAGGTGGGTGTAAGTTGGAAGATGTTACCTACCTAGGTACTTAGCCTAGGTAGACCTCGGTAGGTAGGCGCTGAAATGCACCTGATCCATGTACGTACTTAGTGCTATTCCATAGGTAAATACACCCCTAGCTTAGGTGGCTACGGTGGCCTATAGCTCCAAGTGTGCCAAAACCCTATTTTGCCCACAAAGCACCCTTCTTACACGCCACTCGTCTAAAACTAAAGCTTGGCATCTAAAATTTAACCCACTTTTTACTTTTTTAATTATTTTTTTTTTATTGCATTATTTTGCAGACTTTAGGCAAGCTTTGCTAATTTTATATTTTATAATATTTTAGTTAAATATATAGCAGCTATATATATAAGCTTTTTTTAAAGCTTAATTAAGCTTAATTAAATTATATATAATTATTTTAAAAAAAAAACTTTATTTATTAATATAAAAAACTTTAAATATATATATATATATATATAAATATTTTATTTTATTATATTTTATAAAACTATTATTTTAATTTTATTATAATATAATTATTAATATTAATATATATAATATATTTATTATTTTTATAATATTTATTTTTAATTATTTATTTATTATATATATTTTTTAATATTTTTTATATATATTTTTAACTTTAATTACTTTTATTTTTTATTATTAACGCGTTTTTAATTTTAACTATTTTTATTTTTTATTATTAGCGCGCTTTTAACTTTAATTATTTTTATTTTTTATTATTAGCATATTTTTAACTTTAACTATTTTTATTTTTTATTTTTAGCTTAGCTTAAACTTTAGCTGCTTTTATTTTTTTTTTTTAACTTATAAAAAATTTTAAATATTTTTTTTTTTATTTATAATATGCTTGCAATTTATTTAAAACAACTTTATTTTAACTTTTTTAATTTATTTATATTAATATTTAAAATTTATATATTTAAATATTATTAAATAACTATAATAGCGCTAAAACGCTTATAAAAATTTATATATAATAGTAAAACTATTATGCTTAATTAAAATTTATTAAATATTATAAAAAAATATAAAAAAAAATTAAAACTAATAAT
>MU380381.1:0-54224 GCA_022495085.1 Xylaria sp. FL1042
CTTTAAAAAAGTTTTAATATAATATTTAAGCTTTTTTTATATTTAATTATTAGTTAATATATTTTTATATTAAGTTATTTTTATTTTTTTATTTACGTAAGCTAATTTAATTACTATTATTATTATAAGCTATTTAATTAGCTTAAATATATTATTTTCTTTAAAATTACTTAATATTATAATTTTTTTACCTTTAAATAACATTTTAAAAATGCTTTTTTATTTATAAAAGATTTATTTTTTAATTATAATATTATTAAAAAATATACTTTTTAATATAACTTTATTAATAATGCTTTAAAGTTATAAGCAACTTATTTAAGTTATAAACTTAATAATAATATTATAGTTTTTTATAATTTATAGTTTAATACTACTTATATTATATATAATGTTTAAGTAATAAAAATTATAAAAACATAATTTAATTACTAGCCTTATAAAAACATAATAACTAATACATTTATAATTAAAAAAAACAATAAACTTATAATTATTAAATAAAATAGCTTTAAATAAATTATAATAATTTTAATAGTTATTTTATAATTTATTTTTATTTAATAGTTTTTTTATATAGCCGGTATTTATATAAACTATATAAATGCGGCCTTTTTAAGCTTTATTAAAAAATAATAATTTTATTAATTTTTTATTAATAAAATCTTTTTTAAATCTTTTAACAAAGCTTTATTTTTTATATTTACTTTTTATGCTATTTTTATTATTATTTATAAAATAAACGCGTTTTTAATTATTTTTTAATAGTTTTTACTTATAAAACGCCTTATATTTATTTTTAAACTTGTTAATAATTTAGTTTTAAAAAAAAGTGTTTTTAATTATTATTTATTAACTATTAAAAGCTTAATAAATTTATTTAAGCTATTTAATTTTTTTTAAATAGTTTTTTACTTAATAATTTATTTTATTATAATTATAACACTTATTATTTAATACTTATATTATATAACCTTATTTTAAATAATTAAATAATTTAATAACTTTATTAACTTTTTAATTATTAGTTATTAAATTAAATATTATTAATATTAATATTTTCGGCGTTATTTTCGCGTAATTAACTAGTTAAATAATATTAACGCTAAGTTATTTAACTATGCTTAAGCTAATATTATAATTATAATATAATATTATATTACTTTATAATTAAATTATAACGCTTAAAATATTATATATTTTAAATTTTAAAAAAGTTATTATTATTATATTTAATAGTTTAACTACTTTTTTTATAATTTAGCTTATATTTATATTTATAATAAATTACTTTAAATTTATTTAAATATTAAATATAAATATATTTAGTTTATCGATTATTATATTTTATATTTATTAAATATTTTAATTAATTATTAAAAATTAATAAAATATTTATAAAAACTATAAAAAAGCTATAAAATATATAATATATATATAAAACTTATATTATAGCTTTAAAAAAATTAAACTAAATAACTTTTTTATTATTATTTTATATAAATAACGCTACTTGTTAAAAATTATTATTTAACTTAATTATAACTTTTATTAGCTATAATTTATATAATATAAAAGCTTAAACTAGTTTAACTTATATTTAATAAACTTTATTAAATATTATATAATTTACTTTAACTAGTTTTAAAATTAATAATAAAACTACTTTATTTTTAGCTTTATATATTTTAAGTTAAATAGCGTTATTTAATAAAAAAGCGTTAAAAAACGCTGCTTAAACTTGCTATTTTTATTAAGTTTATATAAAACTTAAGCCTTTAAATTTTTAAAGATTAAATAACTTGTTTTTTAATCTTTTATTATTTATTATATTTGCTAATGCTTTTATATACGCCGCTTTATTTTTTTAAAAATTTATTAATTTTTAAAAAAAATCTTTTTTATTGTTTAATTTTTAATAAAGCTTTTTATTAAGCAAACAAGGCTTTTTATTAAATAAATAATTTATTTTTACTATTAACTTATTAAAACAAGCGTTAATATAACTTTTTATTGCTAAAACTTTTACCTTTAAAGCGTTAATTTATAAGTTAATAGCTATTATAAAGTTGTTATAAAGCTTAATATTTAATAATAATTTAGTTATTTTTAAAATAAATTATAAAAATTTAAGATTTAAGCAAAGTTTAAAAGTAAAAATTTAAAATAATAAATCGTATAAAATTTAAATTAATTTTTAAATAATATTATAAAGCTGCTTAAATAATTATTTATGTTTTTTGCTTTATATTTATTTAATATAAAGCCTTAGCTAAAATAATTACTACACTTTAATTAAAAATTTATATTAGTTATAAATATTACTTGTTTATACTTAAAGTATAAACTACTTTTTATTATTTATATATTTATTTATATAAATAATAATATAAAGTACTTATACTTTAAAGCTTATACTTAAGGTGTTTTTATTTAATAGTTAAAACTACACGCTTATTAACATGCTTTAATATTAATTTTATTTATTAAACATTATTATTTCTTTTAATAATACTTAATATAAACATTTTATTTATTATTTTTTTAATAAAATAAAATAAGTTTTAAGTATTTAATAGTTTAAAGTTAAATTTATTATATTTTTAGCTATAATATTTACTAAGTACTTTTTTTTTTATTAAATATTAATACTAAGTGTGCACTTTTTTTTTTATTATTATAAAAGTAATGCTTATCACTTTTTAGTTTAATTTATTTAATAAGCTATGTGGACTTAGCTCCTTAGAAATTCGGAGTTTTTAAGTATTATTTTATATAGTAAAATTTAAGACAATTTTAAAGGCCGTATAATACACCTTATAGCAGCCTTGTTACCGGTTTATGTTATAATTAAAGCTTGACTTGCTGTTCTTAATTTCATTAAATAGTGCTATTAAATCGGTAGGCTGCTAGCATAGTGCGTCTCTTAACGTTTAAAATATAGTTTTAAGGAAATATAAAAAAAGGGGCTTGGTTGTGAATTTTAAGGGATTTTATATAGTTGTTAGCTATTACTCTTATATGTTATTTTTAAGCAGACTTATTTTTATTTATATAAAAGGAGAATAATTTTAACGAAGCTAAGTTAATTAGTAAAGTAATAAATCGAACTAAAAAGGGTGAGGTAATAATTATATATTCCGGTTAGCCTTGGAAAGGAGTTGTGTTAAATTTAGTGATTTTAAAGCTAGGCTATAATAGGGAGCTTATAGGGTATTTATGTAATAAGCGCATATTATAGCTTATAACGGCTAGTGTGGTAAATATACTAGTTTTATACCTATTTTATATAAGGTATAAATGTACGCTATATAGTTAAAATTTAAGGCTAAAAATAATCACTTAAATAATAATTAAGTAAATTATTAAATATAGCGTATATAGTAAATATAATAATATTATACTTAAAAACTTATAATTTAATAATTAAAAGTTTTACTTTTTTATATTTTATTAATTTAAAGCTTTTTATACTTATTTAACCGGCTTAATATTAAAAATAACTTAATTTAACTTTTTTAATAACTTTTCCTTATAAAAAAAAGAATTTATTTTAATAGCTTATAACTAAAGCTTATAAAAATATATAACGCTTAAAAATCGAGCTTTATAGCCTATAAAACTAAGCGCGCTAATAATTACGACTTATTTATTAAGCCTTTTTTTTTTAGCTAACTTTGCTATAGCTACCTTTTTAAACCTTACTTAAGCTAAGAAAAGCTAGTTATTAATAGCTTAATAGTTTTACGATTTAAAGTTTAAGCGCTATAACGGCTATTAAACAAGGCATATTAAGCTTGCTAAATAAATATAAAAAATAATATATTTTAATTATTAAATAATATATATAAAAGTTAATTAAAAGCTTAATTAATAATACGATAATATAAAAAAGCTTTAAAGTATAATTAAAAAGCTTTTTAAGTTTAAATATTAAGCTAAATATAAAGCGTTTATTAATGCTACTATAAATAAAAAGCAAATAATTAATTTTATTAAATAAAGTAATAAATAGCTAGCTAAAGTTATTAAGGTTTATAGCTAAAGCTTAAAAATTAACACGTTCGAGCTTATTATTAACTTAATAAAAGCTTTGCACTATATTTACTTAAACTAGATTATTATTTTTAAGGCTAGCTATAGTAAAAAAATTACCGAGAATACTTTAAAATATTAAAATATAGCTATTATTATATACTAAAAAGCTATTATACTAACTATAGCATGCTTGCAATATTAAAATAAAAAGGCTATAGCTAGAAAATATTTTAATATTTATTAATTTTATAAACTAGAAAGTGCTAACAAGTTTAATAGTTTTAATAATAAAAGTAAAAGCGATAATATTAGCAATAAGCCGGAGAGCTTGCTTTGCGAGAATATTAAGCGCTTTAAGGTAAATATTAACGGCAGGCTTATTAAAAAAGGCAAAGCTTATAGCTAAAAAGCTAAAGCTATAAGCATGTTTTAAAAGCTAGCGAAATTATATATATATTATTATATAATTTATTATAGCTATTAAATATTATAAAAGCTTTGCGTAGTAAAAAACTAAGCAAGCTATAAGCTACTTAATAGCTTAATAATTTATAAAGACTTTTTATAATAACTATTAAATCTTATATATTAAAAAGAAAAGTTTATAAAAAAGCATGTTATTTATTATTAATAAAATTAAGGCTATTAAATATTTTAATAGTTAATATAATAAAAAGATATTTAATTATAACTATTAAATATTATAATAGCTTTATTTATTACTTAAAAACAAGCTTATTAATTATTAAATGCTTAAAATAAGCTTATCGCAAAAGTAAGCGCTTTATAAAAGGCAGCAAAATTATATTTTATTATATATTTTATTATAGCTGTTAAATTTTATAAAGGCTTTGCGTAGTAAAAGATATAAGTATGCTATAAGCGGCTTAACCGCTTAAAAAATAAGCTTATTAAATATTTAACTAACGCGCTAAGCAGGCTGCAATATAAAGATAAAGATAAATTATAGTTATTAAAAAAAGCGCTTTAATAGTTAATTAAACGCGTGCTTAAAAGATAAAAGTATATGTGTAGGCAAGGCTAATAAGATTAGCTTTACTTAAAAGGCTGTGTTAGATTTGGTGATTTTAGGGCTAGGCTATAATAGGGAGCTTATGGGGTATCTGCGTAATGAGCGCATATTATAGCCTATAACGGCTAGTGTGGTGGATATACCAGTTTTATATTTATTTTGTATGAGGTATAAATGTACGCTACATAGTCAAAATTCAGGGCTAGAAACAATCATTTGAACAACAGTTGAGCAGATTACTGAATATAGCGTATATAGCGAATACAACAGTATCGCACCCAAAAACCTACAATCCAACAAGTTGGGCTATATGTGAAGAATTAGACTTTTGTTCCCTTCACCTTGTTTTACTGCTTAACCTAGTCTTTACTAATACGCTAAGAGCTTTATCACCAGCTTTTAATAATGATTTTGTCTAGATTTAATAATATAATGGTTATATTAAAAAACTCCTTGGGTAATGGGTGGCAAAAAGTATAAAAACCACTTATATTGAGGGTTTAAAGCCTTAGGCCTAGGGGTTTTAATGTCAACTGCTGGTCATTTGTATATAACAAATAAAACATACCATAACCGATTAGCTTCGTAGATACAATACAATCCAGCCATGTGCACCGTTTTGAACCCCTAATATTGTACAGCTTGCACTTAATCATGCAACAAACCCACGCTTTCATCCTACTGGGCGTGAGGGAGCTGAGACGACTGACCAGCAAATACCCGGGCATCTATTAGTGGGATGCTGTTCTTTTCGCGGGGATCAAAGGTTGGGTTGCCCTCCACTGAAAATCGACTGTTTCCATCATCGTTCTCAACCTCGTTCAATACTTCTCTGGTTAACTCAACGTAATCGTACGCGAATTCACCAATCTCCGCGTCGTCTATACCCAGGATCTCAGCCTCCTCACTGGCACGGATCTTGAGACCGGGAATCAAGTTGATAATGAAAAGAATGATGCATGTGCCACCAAAAGAGTAGACACCACCGGCGACCGAGTCGGCCAACTGATACGCCAATTGGATCCAATGTTGGTTTAACCAGCCGCCCTTGATTATTTGTACACCATCTAGATGCGCAATGTAATCGGCAGCGAAAAAGGCGGTGAGGATGTTCCCAACGAAACCACCAACAGCATGAACGGCGAAAATATCCAGAGAGTCATCGATTCGAAGTATGAACTTGAGCTTCGTGGCGTAGTTGGCGAAGGAAGCTCCCAGGACTCCGAAGGGGACCGCAGCCCACGATGGGACGTAACCTGCTATGCGTTAACCACTATTCGCCGGGCTGGATCCGAACGGGCGTTACCTGAACCTGGTGTGATAGCTACGAGACCAGCAACGACGCCTGAGCAGAAACCGACGGTGGACCACTTGCGCTCTAGACGATAGTCAAGTACACACCAAGTAATGCCACCAACGCATGCTGCCAGGTTAGTCACTACTGCAGCCATGACCGCCCTCATGTTGGCTGAAAGAGCACTTCCAGCATTGAAACCAAACCAACCGACCCATAGAAACACGGTCCCGATAACAATGTGCGTAACATTGTGAGGTCGGAAATTTAGTTCATGGGTCCCGTGTCCACGTCGTTTTCCAAGCATCATCGAGTCTATGTGGCTTAACATCAGCATATGTCTCTAAAGCATGCTATATTGACTCATCAAGTGCCAAGGGGACACTATTATCTTGAGCCATACGATAAGTGAGAATAGTAGAGTCGGGTAGGTAGAGCTTCACTAACATGCAAGCGCTGCTGTGCCGGAAGAGATATGCACCGGTGTACCTCCAGCAAAGTCCAGACCGCCCAGCTTGTTCGACCATCCAGCTGGATTCCAGGTCCAACAGGCGATGGGGTCGTATATAATGGTCGACCAGATCAACATGAAGACAATACAAGGAAGCATTCGCCCTCGTTCCGCAACAGCACCCGTAGCGAGAGCCACCGTAATCGCCGAGAACATTCCTTGATAAACAGCAAACAGAAGATCTGGGACCCTAGAAGAGCCTACGGAAGGTTGTGCAAGGACGTCCTTAAAGCCGAAGTTTGACAGGTCTCCGATATACGAGTTCGCAGTATGCGAAAAGGTCAATGAATAACCCCAGAAAAACCATTGGAATGTGGTAACTGCTGTGGCCATGACAGAAAGCCATATTAGAGATAAAGCTGACTTGCGGCGAGCAAGGCCAGAGTAAAAGAAGCTTGGATGAGTGTTAGTCAGACTCCGTTGTGAGATTCAAGAATGCGCGAGGAGGCCTACCCAACACCAGGAATCATAAGCAACACCAAAGCCGTCGACGTAATCATCCATGCTATATCGCCGCTCTAATTGATGAGAATCAGCCTGTTAGCCGGGTCCGTTTACCGCACGAGGCTTTCCAGAAATCAGTTACCTCATAGAAGATGTTGAGATTCTCTCTTAGCGAATCACCTCCCGTCGGAATCGTGCCATTGTAAGGGAATTTCTGAACGTAGTCTAAAGCATCCAGGTCAACGCCATCCAACGCGGCCATTTTGGGGATCGGCCGCGAGAGGCTGCAGGGTGATTCGGCAAATGGGCACCAAAATCTGACGGGTGAGGCGACTTCGATTTCGGAAGACTGTTTCTGAGTTTTAAGGGTGCCAGTAGGTGCAGAATGCGTACGTAAAGGTCGAGAAGCGTGAGATATGATTACTTAGGCAGAGGGGCACACGGAGAGGTAATATGAACGAGAAACGAAAATGCCAAGAATTTACCTTTAGACTACTATGTAGTGTCTCACCACCAATAGCAGGGGAATGGGGTGCATCCGAGGCGCCGAGAAAAGCAACATGATCACAGTCGCTGTCCGCAGATAACGACAAGGCGTACACTGTGGTGCCACCCGGGTCTTCTCGCACTAACAACTAACACCAACACCTCCTGCAGTGTGGTCCATGCCAATATGACAGAAAGAGGAGACTGTAGGTCTTGTCAGCGTAGTATCGGACAGGCGTTTACAGTACTCGTTCTAGAAGGAGGTCTCATGCATGTCGAGCAGCGGAAACGCGGTCAGCATCATCCATACTCATCACCGTCGCATCGCACATTCAGCACCCGACACTCTGCATTCAGCGCTCAGCACTCAGTCGATATACACCGCCCGCTTCTGTTTTCTGCTTGCCCCCCTACAGTACCGATACTTAGGCCAGCGGACCAATAGCCTTCTACAGGTCGACAGGATGATAAAGCTATACTATGGGGCTGTTGGCTTGTACAGACAAGGAATTTTTGGTTAGAAATATCTCCATAAATACTTGCCAAGCCGAAGTCCAGTGTGGCAAAATAATTATGCGACTGATCAACATACCTCTTTAAGTAGTATACTGTCGTTAAGATAATAAATATAAGAGCCTGTAGAGGGTATTGCACATCTAGTACTTTAAAGGACATTAGTTTTATGGATTAGCCGTATTTTTTCCTATTTAAGTCTCCAGCCCCATAGTATAGCATTATCATCCTGGAGACCTGTACCAGACTTCCCGAATGGTTGCAAGGGCACGAGTCGGGTATTGGGCGGAAAGGCGATAATAGGCAGATAGTAGTACCGAGTAGATCTGATATGTGCAGCGATACCCATATAGATCGATTATAAAAACGTATGACATATCAGAAGTCAACTATCTAGTGTACACGACTAGGCAATTTAGCGTGTCAAAGCTTTGTTTTCCAGAACAAGTGGTGGTGGAGTCCGTGGGAGATAGAAGAGCCCAATCTAAATGCCGTGGGGGGAGACTGGGAATAACACCCCAGCATCTGGTATCTGGACAAGGTACGTAGTAAAAACGTAGTAGGTAGAATAAAGCGACAAATGGACATGAGGATGAACGGGTGGTGTTGAGGTGATGGTAGCATGTGTGGGGTCGCGCTGCCCGATACGGACCTGCATTATCTATAAGCCACTAAGGCATGTACTGAGCAGCGAGGTATACTAACGGTAACTACCTAGTACCTAGGTACTGAGCACGTAGTGTAGTGGATACCGTCCCAGCTAAGAAACTTTGCCCTAATGCATGGTATAAACCTTCCCAAGGTGTTCCAGGACTACTATTGTAGGTACTTGACGTAATGCCCCCAAATGCAAGTGATAGGAAAGAGACTTGAATACTTTTTAGATTTATTGCAACTGTTTGAATACCATCGAAATTCAGATGCCATGTGTCTCTTATCTCTTATCAAAGGGATGCCAAGTATGTTGTACACAGTTTCACCACACTGTAAACGAGGTACTGAGTAGACCAATCCAGGTAAAATCGAATTTAGGGACTACTACGTACCTTACGGAGTACCTAGGTAGTCAAGCTGATAGGGTAACAGTGGAGACTGGATGCCTGCCCACAAGGCAGCCAATGCCAAGAGTCATTGCCCAGGTTCTACCTAGGCGAGCCCAAGTACAGTAATTAGTGTAGTATAAAAAGCAGATGAAGAGCGAAGGCCTACTACACTAGATAGATTCCTAGACTGGTTAGGCTCCTTGATATCATTGATACCTTACCTGGTTAGTGTTTAGTGCTTTGCCTAGTGAGATACCTACTAGACTAGGTAATCTATGTACTACTTATAAGTAACTGCTAACAATACCTGGGTGGTGTAAACCAATGTCCAATATGTGATATCTCTCCAGCAGGTAGCATGATGCGATTGGATTGCGCATTGTCTTCGGCTCTCTGTTCCTTCCCAGTAGGTATGAGACTAAGAGTTTATTCCTGTAAGTAGCAAATAGCCAAACTCATAATGCCAGACCAACCGATCCTGAGAAAAATATCAGTGCAAACAGTTCAATACCACCCACTCGTGGTGTTTTACCACCAGCTCACTGTCTGCTTGCCTGGGTATATCTTACGGGCTTTGCGGTTGGTTATAGTCGCAATTTCAAATTCGCCATTACAGTAAACCAGCATCACCATATCGGAGCGTCCTTCACCACTTTTCTATCGGCCATTTGTGTTGTTTAAGAGAGCTCATCTACCAGCGTGGATACACTATTTGTACACTGCGATGTTAGACGGTGACAGGGTTGGCCAGGAGTCGTACCATTCCAGCCCACCGTCTCGGTAAAGTAAACCGTTCCAGCCACATACCATCTAGCGTCGTACTCCAGGTCTGTCCAGGGTTGTCGTCGACCGCGTGGGGAAGGAGAAAACGGCCGCTGCCTCAAGGGGGCGTCAACGGGGTGAGTCGATACGGCGGATATTGATCCCGTCGGCGATCCACGTGTGGAAGCACAACAGCAAGCCAC
The DNA here is from genome assembly GCA_022495085.1 of Xylaria sp. FL1042. Taxonomy (NCBI): domain Eukaryota; kingdom Fungi; phylum Ascomycota; class Sordariomycetes; order Xylariales; family Xylariaceae; genus Xylaria; species Xylaria sp. FL1042. The sequence goes on from MU380381.1 coordinate 10,328, forward strand.
GCACGATCCATCGTATTTCGCTTCGCAAGCTGCGTCGTGGTTCGACGCCTTAAGAGGCCCCTCTCAACGGTCTGAACACTACTATGGTTACGTAGCTTTTCGCTGTGCGGTTTGCACATCCCAGGTAACATCAGCGTTCGATATCGAACGCGTACCACCAGACTCGGGAAACTCGGGTTCTGCTCGGGGTGCTTCCCTATTGATCGTCCCATGAGTCAGCCATGATTCGGCCAAATCGGTCAAAAAAGGAATGATGTGCCGATATAAGGTGTGCCATAAGGTGTGTCGCTATGAGACAGTTTCAACATTATTTGAGCTAAATACTATGTACTATTCTCCATCTCCCTAGCCATTTATTTTTTCCCATTCGCCCAAGTCACGTCGCTCTCACACGCAAGGGTCGATTGCTTCCAGGTGATGTTGCATACCACTGCCGAATCTGACATGCATATATTCCCACATTCCATTCCTTCTAGCGATTTAATATGGCGAAAATGAGTACCCTGGTTGACCAATGACCCCTCCCTCTCCGGTACCATCCATCTCGCAGCAACACAACCACAATGTAATAAGATATGGTATTCGAGTGGCAGTGCACAACTGACCTAGAGCGTATCCATATGTAGAGAACAATAAAAGAGTACAATGGAGATAGGTCTTGATCGCTGCGAACCTACATACTAATTAATATTTCAATGTCGCCTGAAGCATATTGCTAACTTCAACTTCATAGGATATAGGATGTTGACCATACTAACCATGACCTGAAATGGGCTCTCTTCGTCATTCTTCTTCCTGGAAAATTGCACTTCTAAATTGCAGATGTCGAGTTAAGATTGTCAGGTCGGCATTGAAACCTCCGGTTTGAGAACCTAGTCGGCGATGTATGACAAGTATCTCGATCTCTAGATGACAGCTTCTATACCACAAATACCTGGGGAAACAATCCTCCAAACACAAAATTTCGTATATGTTTACTACTCGTGATCTCAGGAGAATGTTTTTAAGGTTACATGTAATCATGCAGCGTATTTGTCTCGGTCAGCGTTTCAGGGGTAACCATATCAGCACAGCCTCCCCTGCATACGCCTCCAAGTCAAATTAGGTGCGCTCCGAGAACTCAATTAGGGGCTCAATCTAAAATAGATTGACACCTGCATAGGGTATACTCTAAAACTCAGACGTCACAGAGTTCTCATCAAGATATGATGGCTTAGATAACCATCCAGAAGTTTAAGCATTCTGTAACATGTTGCCCCTCATGTGATAGATGAAGTACGTGATACAGCATCAATAGTTCCTTTTCAGTCTAAAAAAGTGAACTGCTATGTGACGGAGAGTATTTGGTATTCTATAGTGTTGATCTCGTCAATATGTAGCTCTATGCTCTTGCACAGCAAAGGATTGTTATACTTTAATTATCCCGTAGATGGATAATATAGGCTGCATTGGTATCCGACAGCCCTATATCTCCTCGTCACACTCTATGCGAGTGTAGCAATTGTTCTAAGATACTCAGGTAGTACTAGCAGGTTCCAGAAATTAGCCCTAGAAGCTTTTAAGTAAAATTCAGTATATATAGAGTAGTGAGGAAGTTAAGTTGGTGGCATAACGGGGTATTTTGTGAATACCGTGAACTTCAAGAATCCAGCTCGGTAGACTCAAAAGACGCACCTCGTGTTGGCTGATATAATTTTAAAGAACACACGTTTTTCGTCCAATCATATGATACGGTCGTCGACAACGAATGTAGAGCCATCGCAAACTTGAGTTTACACACATCAGTTGAAAGTTACATTGGACATTAATGGTTCCCGTATATTTAACTGGTAATCTTGAGTGGTCCTCAAATAACTACATAATATTTTAGGTACAACTATATTTGCTTCTGTTATTGATAGATGTGTTCTTAGAGGGTGTTCCAACAGAAGATGTTGGCTAGGTATCGAAAAAGGACAAAACGTCATATAAATAATCATGTGAAACAGAAGGATCACGTCAAAATATCTAGAAATTCAATGTTCGTCCGGTGTGGCTCACGTATGAGGCTACAAGGCTTAATATAATATACCGTCATGCTATCATCCTAACATCAGCACAATTTCCAACTTTAGCCGTTGCTACTAAGCCAAAATATAAAGTATACCTTGAAACCATATACAAGGCCATGTGCGATTCGGATAGCTATTCACATGATAAGGGACATAACTGAAGGCTCGGTGCCGATTAACCACTTCCATCAGGCGCCCACGCTTGTACTGGAAGATGAGATCATTGATTCTAGATTAGCAGTAATGTCGGTTAATGCGTCGCTAGAAGTTGTTTTGGATATGATACTAGGGAATAAGAATATGAAGACCGGGAAGTTATAACGTGAAGGGCAGTGTATCGTAGCTTCCGAAGCAGAGTTCTCTGAGAAAGCTTGTGGATTCGTAAGATACCTTCCGATTCTTGTTTGTTGCTCAGAGTTGTCCATTGAACTTTTTGGATGATTAATAAAGCTTATTTATGAAGTGATCTTCACGATTATCCATTTGAGTTGAGGTCAACTTTCGAAAACCTTTTGGGAAACTATCCTTTACGCATTATTAAATGCCAATGGGAGAGTCGCCTTGGAGACACCACGCCATACTTCTAGACCTTAAATTATATATTTAATTAGGAGCTCTAGAGCGAATCTACCGTCTGGGCTCCCAACTTCTCTTTCCTTCTTTACATTCACCATACACCTCCATGACACTAGCCCCCTACCTATCTACTTAGATTTCAGCTTTATTGAATCAACCGCTTACATGATGAACGGGGAGCAAGAGCACACTGATTGCCAGTCGAGCAATGACCAAGGTATGTTGATCAACTTATTGCTATACTCAAAGATGAAGAGTCCTAATACTCATTTAACGTTAAGGGCAACATGAGACAAATATATCGCAACGTATGTAAATATTATCCCGGCCCAGAGCAGTAGTAGCTATTACTAACACAACGGATCTAGATCATGATATAGACAGGCAACTTATAACAGAAGATAAACTAACGCATGATGGACTGCGCGAACAACGAGCGGATAATAGCCACCAAGGACAACAGATGGAGAACAGCCATCAAGAACAGTCAAGGAACAACTACGAAGCGATCAATCAAACCACAAGTTAGATTCATCCCAATTTCTTAGCGTTAATACTTTCACCACTTCTTACTTCCACCCTAATTTGTATTGTAATTCTAACTGCCTCTCTAACAGTGGCCATGGCGATAACGGATATTCCTATAGTCGATATGGACCCGCTCGCATATTTGAACTACTACCGACGATATTTTCTCCGTCTCCCGCATACCCAAAATCTCATAAGTAGCGGCGTCAACGGCCTAGATCGAGAGAAGGTCTGCGCGTATTTCAGAGAGAAAGCTGAGATTCTAAAGGCCCAGAAAGCTAAGAAGGCCGAGAATGCAAAAGGGGCGCAACAAAATAAAGACGGAGGCGAAGATATGTCCCCGTGTCTTCTAGACAGTGACTCTAGGGAATCCTCGATGGACGAATTACGAGAACTGTACGATCAATTTGTAAAGGAAACACTTGATTCGCTTCCATTAAGCGAACGTAGCAGTCCGTCAACAACTGCTCTAACCCCTCCAACTCCTTCAACCCCTTCACCTCCACCTCCACCTCCACCTAATTCTCGGTCATCCCCCTGTCGTCGTCTTTCTGAGGAAGAACTCGAAAATGCCCTTGCGGCTTTCGGATTCGAGGACGATCTCTTTTTCCGTAATCATGCCCACCTGGCGGGGCCCAACGGCAACTCTCAATCCAGGTTCTTCCCTCGTGAAAACAACAGCGATAACGGCTCCCCAATATCAACGCAAATACAATACCGTCCTCGAAGCCTTATGTATAATACCGACAGCAGCAGCTCCAACTTATCAAATCGCAATACCAACCCTAGTTCCAGCAGCTGCGAACTAGACGGGGATTAGGAGCTTCTCTCCTAAGTAGCGAAAAGGGGGTCCTGGATGTCCTGAATGGATTTTAATATTTTTGTCTTTTCTTCCTTTTTTAAGATGTTGCGATAGTTTGGGGAACAGAGCGAGTATGTATTTGTTTGAAACAAAACTACCTGATAGCGAGTCTTGGAGGACCATCAGCTAAATAGTAGTCCTCATTCAATACAAGCATACGCAGTAGACAGCCCCAGAAAGTGTCTGATAGTCTGTGAGAACGCACAATGCACAATGCACGAAGTCAATAACGGTAGACCTTACTAAGTCGTATAATGTAGCACGATAATATTCTTTGATTCAGCCCTTGTCTATTACGCTTCGCAAACCCGACAGAAAAAAAGAAACACCTGTCGGTATAATCTTAAGAGTAAGGCGGCAAGAACATAGAATAGATATCCCGAATGCAATTTCCTGCCTGCCTGCCTGCCTGATCATAATGTACAAGAGAACAAAAGAAAAACATTTCGACTGGATGAAACTTATTGAACTAGAACTCCCCTCCGTCCCTCTATTCCTCTACTACATAATACCATCTCAGTAGCCCTCCCGAACACAAGGGTCGCTGATATAAATAGCCCTCGCCCTCCCGCCAAATTTCTTATTGATCTTCATACAAATGATATGCGCCTGCGCGCGAAAGCTGCCGAAAGCCCATATAATCTCGTTCACCCCGCGCCCCTCGTCAGCGCAGAACCGCACAAAATCCGTGTCGAAGCGGATCTTCCACTCCTCAGCAATGACGCGCTGGAGGTATCCAGGCCGCACGACATCCGCGTCTCCGACAATCTGCAGCACGCGCGACCGCCCCCCGACGCAGACGGACTCGGTGCGGATGCGGTGGCGCACGATTCTCGTCCTGTGGCCCTCGACTGTGAAGGGGTTGATGGCGTCTTGGCCGAGGAAGTAATTCGCCGCGTCAGCGGTGAAGAAGGTGAGGGAGGCCGCGGCTGTGTCCCATGCCTTGGCCCCCGTTGGGTTCGCCCTTGTGATGTGGCAAGCGAATATGGGGCCGATGCCTCTGATGCATCGGAGAAGTTTGTGCACGGTGCAGCCTTTCGGGAGGCCGGTGATCCAGAGCCGACAGTTTAGCTCGTCTGGGATGGGAGCACAGATGTTGCGACGAAGTGAGATGTCGCCTTGGTATGCTGGGCTATTTTCTAGTTGGTTTTCCTTTGCATCAATAGCGCTGCTTATGAGGTTTTCGGATGGACCTAGCCCGAGGCTAGCTCTAAAAGCGTTGAGGGTGTGCAGGGGCTTCAAGGAAACCAATGGAACGTATGAGATCTCTATGCACGTGTGTTAGATTTTTATTTGTATTCGATATGGATTAGAAGTAGCTAGTTGTCAAGATAGCGAATAGGTATGAGCGTGGGGAGTTTGACGAACCTGGAGGCTGGTGTTGATGCATGGTGCTTGGTGTTCATCCTGAGCCTGAATACAGTTACCATGTCCTGCATGATTAAAGTCAAAAATTTCCATCGAGATGTGTCGAAACACGTACTCGATGTGGTTAAATATACATGGTGGCAAGAAGACATGCCTTAGAAACTGCAGCAATGGTTTGGTTTATTCGGCTACATTGTTTGGTCTCTAGGCAACGGAGACGCCAAGTCCCTGGTGCCTATGCAAAGAAATCACATGAATAGAATAACGTCTCTTCTTGTTATTGCACTGAATGGGCTGACTATAGAGAAGCACGTCGCCTACAATAAAGCGAGCTAATGCTTTGTAGCAAGCAAATCTTGCCACAGTCACTGATTGCAGCACATTCTTCTCACCACCTCCCTCTCTCTTGCTTTTCCTCTCTTTAAAAAATTAGGGTCAGCTATACCAGCATTCTGTCACTTTCCATGTTCCGGAGTAATGCTATCAATAGAGGCCCATAGATTAACTGCCTCCAGCCGAACTTCAAGGTTGGTGGGGTTTATAATTAACACGGTTTATATTATCACTGGTGTGGAATTAAGTGTAGTTAAGCAATAGGTGGAAATTTGTATTATTTTACAATTAGGCTCATTATTGACGGGTATAGGTCGACATGATGGAGGTTACTCATTGTTGAGCTTCAGATATAGACATGAAATCAAAAAAGAGGAAAAGAAGAACAAACCAAATAATATCTAAAGCCAGTTCTAAGTCCCCCCTTCCCTGTAGTGCCAACGATCAATGCTGAAGAAACGACAGCCAAGCGTTATGCGACAAGATCAAAATTCGACTCAATTTCTCCCCAATCAGGAAGCTGGTCATCTGTAGTTGGAACTGTGACCATCGAACTAACGATGCTAATGGAAAGCCCATCGACTTCATTGACGTTAACGCTCGTCCCATTTACTAGGGCGATCCTCAGCCTTATCGCGGACTTAAGGAAAGGTTCAACGTCTTCTGGGTCCAGGCTTAAGACATGTCTGTCAGCAGCCATACGCACCAGTGCCGATGTGAGTGGGATGGTGCCGGTTACTTTCCCATGTTTAGCACTCGTCAAGTGACCATGATGTGCAAAGACTCCGAGAGAGCCGACTAAATTGTCGAGGTTCTGCCACAAAAAGGTGTCCTCTGGAACATCTCCCAAAAACAGATATATCAAAAAGGAGCAGTTCAATGCATGCTTCTTGACTTTTATATTTGCAATCCATTCACGATAGGATTTTACCTCGGACTTGACCGTAAAGACAGCACTCATAGGCAAATCGCCTGTGCGTTCGTGTTGCCAAGCCATGACCCTCGGTGTTTGGGAATCCCGTTCGGCCATGGTTTTGTATGTCTTATGGTCAAGTAATTGACCAGTATGAGCCTGAGGGTTTCGATTTCTTCTGAGAGTTATCGTTGCCGGGCTGTAGTCTGTATACAGGCGATTAATCGCAGCCACAACCTCTTCGCGCGTCTTATTAGCAACGTCCGCGTATGTGTAACCGAATATATCGAGGCCCCTGACCATGTCCGACGTCCAGAACGAAGTGTCATTGACGAAAAAAGGCTTCAAGGGGGTCTGAGTATCCTCAATATCTCCCGCATTCTGGGTATGGCTCGCATAGGTAGCAGCCGTGGGAACCACATATGTGTCGTTATGGATAGCCTGCCACATCGCGAAAATCCTATCGACATTGGCATGATGGAGAAAGAATAAAGGATCAAATGCCGAATATGCAATGATGGCCAAGTGGCCCCATCCTCCACCTCCAATGGTGTGAATGGAGTCGTGAAGTGATTCGATGGAGTCGAACGTGCCATTATTGCTCTGGCCAATCCATCCCTCGTTGCTAAAATGCGTGTAGTTAGGATAGTTTGCGAAGAGATTGTAAAGGCGCTGCTGATACGATGGCAGATGATTGTCAAGCGAAGAAGCGACGAAAGAATTATTGGAGATAGCATTAGGATCAGTGGTAGGATATGGCGCGCGCTTCGTTTCATTCCATGTGTTGTACTAGGACGCTAGTTAGCATTGTGGGCTCTAGTATTATCTTTGATTTGAGGGACTTACAGGAGGATCTGGGAATATAGATCCATTAAATGGCTTAAACGTGAAACTGAAGAGAGGGTTCGATATACTTTGAATACCATTAGGACCAGATACGTTCACGGTTGATGAACCACCAATGCTGAGAGGGAGCACGCTTTCCCCGGGTGGAGGTGCAGCGGCCCAATCCCAGTAAGGGATTCGAAATCTCTTGGCAGCGTCTTGGACTCTGTCAAGTTCCTCGGGCGGCCACAGCGAGGCAATGAATTGAACTATGTTGTACAAGGTTTGCTAAAATGTGACCATCAGTCAGTGATACCCCACCCAACGGCAACGGATCTTTTCGGCTCTTCTCACCTCGTACAAGACAAGATAAGGCCTATGCCATGTAGGGAATAAGATAGAGACATGGTGGCAGTAACCAATGTTGTCGTTCCCTGGGAGAGGAGCGACATTACCCCAGGTCAGGCCCGGAGCACCATGAATACCTATTTTGTATTAGTATTACAAAATCTCTTATTCGTTGAGTCTTTACTCACCGGCAATTTGATACCACGAGAAGGGTGAGTCCTGAGAGGTATATTGCATCCAACTCAGAGCCAGAAGGTACAGGTTCCACTGGTCGTGATTCTTTTCTAGGTCTCGAATATCCAGCCTCAGCTGCGGCTGGCCGTCGATGAGAGGGAGGCTTCCAACGATGGAAGACTGGCCAAAGTCCCTCTTGTTGATGCGAAGGTTCATATGATGACCGTAATCATATCCCCTGGCGCTGTGGGCATTTGCGAGGCCGTGACACAACAGCGAAGAGATGAACAAGACCAAGACGCCGATGCACTCCATGGTGAACTTACAAAACCAAAATATGGAGCGACTAGTTGAGTTACATAAGGGTCAGACGTTGCGTTCAGGAGAAAGCGAAAGAATCGAGAGCAGTCTGGAGTTCGGGGGTACAGGTGAAGGTGAAAGTGAAATTAGGAGGTGCACGTGTGAGCTCGGATTGAAGATGAATGGCATAGACAAGCCAATGCCAATGTGTCTCGGCTGTTAGAGTTGAATCTCTACTGCTAACCACATGCGAAGTAAAGGGCCTTCGGTAAAATGCTATCAAAAGAGACGTGGGAGAGGTGGCCTAGACGAGTACGTGCAAGATGATTAGAAGTTTAGGAGGGCAATATGAACTCACTCAATGCTCGCACATGTATCGAATAACGCCTGTACACGACGGAAGAAACGGGACAAGCCCCAAGCCAAGTCAGAGGTGTATTGAAGGGTGACCGCCTCGACGACCTAGGCACATTTGGATGGTCAGAGGAGTAGTTCGGGTGGACACATCCGGAAATAATTAAGTATGTTCGACAATGACAATCAAAAGAGGAAAGAAATCAGCGCCAGTAGCATCTGATGTCTCTACCTGAGTAAGTAAGTGAGTGGGTAGGTAGGCATGTAGGCAGGTGAACTGTGTAAGGCGAAGACCACATGCACACAATCTCAAAGCTGTACCTTACCTCCTAGACATCTAGCCGACACATCCCTGGTAGGTAGGAGGTACATATATAGATGTTTGGGCAATAGAGACTCAGGTCGGGGGATCTAAGCTCCTGTTTGTACCGAGTGGCCGGCTAGTCCCGTCGGGCTTGAGATTATGGGAAGGAGCAAGCGAATAAACGAGTCATTCATCTGGCGACTCATCTAACAATTCCATACCCGCGGGAGTTACTTCCTCATCTCCACGTCCCTAAATACATCCACGGAGGGCATATATGTACTAAGGTAGGTATGCATAGTTGGCACCTACCTAGCACATGTGCAAGTCTATTACCCTATATGTACGTACAACTTGGAAGGCTCAAGCCCCTACATAAGTAAGCTTTGAAGTACCTAATATAGTGAATAATACAGGCGCAACCGGCTGCGTAAGATGGGAGAACCGCGTATGTCGCCACACTCACACTTAAATCAAGAGGATTCGCGATGCCTCAGGTCGGGAATATGGAAGCGAACCACCTGTTGTGGAAGGGTTTGCGTTACATGCTGCCCTCTGCTTAGATAGGGCGTATCTCATCCCTCGAAACTAGGTTGAGTCCACCTCGAAAATCGTTTGTGGTGCGGTGCGAGAGGCAAACCGACACAGCACTAATCTCCAAACAATGCACGACAGGCATATATCCGTCATACATACTCTTAAATACCTTGCCCCTTTCTCTTCCCGGCTATGGCGGCTTGCAGGTCTAGTACCGATTTCATAATTGCGTAGCTCCAATGAATGTAGTACGAGTCGTATATCGTCAATCTGACACCAGCCGACCAGCTTGCCGGGTACATGCTTCCACGTAATATTGTCCTGACAGAGGACATGTCTGACTTTGTGCATATAAAGTCTTGATCACACTTGAAGTGAATGTAACGTGATGTGTGTTGTTCAAGGTGGATTCGGCCGTAGTAAATCATCAATCATCTCTTCGACTGATGTTGGTTTATTTCTACACTTTGAGAAATACATATAGGCGGACTCCTAATAACTCCAATTCAGCGTAAATGCACCAGTAGCATTTCAATGCTTTCAAACATGACGTTAAACTTTGGTTTCCTTTACGTTCAAGCAACCGCCAAGGCCGGCAGACGCTTATTGTTGAGGCCGACCGCTTCTGGTGTTTTTTGGATCAAGCGTCCCTTCCGAATGGCATCTTTGGGATCAACCCGATACCTGAGTTTTACCCCCATGGCCGCAAGTTCTACGTCTAGGTATTTCAATGCTCCTGGAACTGCTACTTTGGTGGTCTCTTCGCCTCCAACCCATTGGTTGCCCTGGCCATCTTCCCATATCTCTCCTTTCAGCTTCGTCACTTCGGCGCTCGGTATCTGGTCCAGGCGTCTTGCACAGTTGCGGCAACGCACTGTGCTTACTACTTTTTTCTTTCCACCGAAAGGTGTGACCGTAGGCTGTACCGACAAGAACGAACCACACTTTCGACAAACCCACGTGGGTGTGTAATCGGAGCAGTTCAAAAGACGATCTTGTAGAAGGAATGCAGTACCGTGAGCTAATAAGGCATCTCGCTCCATTTCACCGACACGAATACCACCTCCTCGTTTTCTACCCTTGATCGGCTGCCCTGTGGTTGCCACGACCGGTCCTGTAGTTCTGACCTGATACTTGTCGTTTACCATGTGTCGTAATCGTTGATAGTACACAACGCCGACGTAGATATCTGCTGCCAGCTCTTGGCCCGTGATACCAGAGTACATTGGCTCATTACCATGGTAGTTGTAACCTGCTTTCATGAGCTGATGGCCAAAATAATCCGCCGCTGGGTTTTCCTCGTCAAAACGGAACGGAGTCGAGTCTTGAGCTAAACCATGGAGGGCTCCGGCCTTGCCCGCAAGCGATTCTACAAACATGCCGATTGTCATACGAGATGGAAAGGCGTGAGGATTGATAATGATATCAGGCTGGATACCGGACTCTGAGAATGGCATATCGATGGCTGGCCACTTCTGCGAACATACACCCTTCTGGCCGTGTCTCGAAGAGAATTTGTCGCCAATAATAGGCGATCGAGGTATCCGGAATTTAATCGAGATAGTCTGGGCTGGTTCATTGCCCATTTCGCTTCCAATAACCCGAACCTCTTCGATAAAACCCTGCTCCGAGTCCTTGTACTTCTCATACTTAGTGATCCCATCCCGATTCACGAGGTTGCCACTATAATCTGCCGAGACAGTATGATAAGCGAAGATGACATCGCCCTCTTGTACGGCACGTCCTACGTGTGGCAGACCATCCTCATCGAGCATAGTTTGTGTCCAAGCTTTCACCGTGCTACCAGGAGCAAAACCGAAGAGCTTATCTATATTCTTTGTTGACTTGCTTCGGCTTTCGTCCTTGATAGTGTATTTTTTAGTCTTGTAGATTGTTCCATGACCAAAACCTCTTTCATGTGCTGATTTGTTTAGAATCATAGCGTCATCCATGTCATATCCGGTATACGATATAACTGCAACGACGGCGTTAGTTCCATTGGGAAAGTTGTCAAATCCGTAAGCGTTGTGAAGAGGTGACCGAACAACTGGTGTTTGGCCAGTTTGGAGACGGTACATCTTGTTGTCGGTCCGATATGCTAAGGCCGTTGCTGGTGTTCCCATTGTCTGTTTGCCCATTTGACACTGGTACATGTTTCTTGGTGATTGATTAAAGTCAGAGAATGGTGTCATATTAGCTAGGATTGAAAGAATGTTTGTGGGATCGAATTCGACGTGCGTTGACTCTCCCGATACAATCTCTTGTTCAGTACAAGCGATAGTCATGTAAGGTTGTTCCAAAGTACCAACAAAGTCTTCTTTTTCTAATGGGAGGTACTTCGTTGGCCGGGTCATCCTCGCAGGCTCTGCCGACATGAAGATGCCAGGGTAGGAACCGCCTTTTGACGAAGGAACGTGGCCGATTTCGAGTTCCAAAGGTATTCCATGTGAGCCCTCAACTTTCCAATACCGGAAAGTGTCAGCTATCCGCCGCGATTCCGATGGCTTACACCAACCCAAGATTCTACCGTTTAGCATCACGACAACACTTTCGTCAGTAGCAGCAGAGGACGTGTCAACAACACCAAGCTCAGCAGCAAGCTGGGGAATGGCCGTGGCATCGACAGATCCGGTCATAATCTTGCATTTGTGGGCAAGATGGTTCAGGAGACCGCAGGGAGAACCGTCAGGGGTATGAACGGGACAAAGAAAGCCCCAAGACTCTGGCAAAAGTTTTCGAACTGTTGTTGTTTTTAACTGGGCGAAGAAACTACCTCTGTGGACCATCCGGAAGTGACTAATGAACCGGAGGAAGTTGAGCTTCTCAGCTACAACGGTAAATCCAGATACCTGCTGGAGATCCAAACCTGAGGGACTTGACAGGTTTCCGGTCGAAAGGAAATATTCTAGAGCATTGCCAACGTTTTCATTGGTCTTCTGGAAAATCTTGATAGGGAAGTCCTTTCTAAATTCGTCTGAGGTGAAGTCGGATGAAGGTGATCTTCTGAAGTATTCTCGCAAGCCTAAGCGCAAGGAACTCGATATCAGCTCATCAAGGCGTTCCTTGATTATTTGACCGTACAGAAATCCACCAAGAAGGATTTCCTGGTTTTGGACAGCGTCGGGATTGTCTACAGCACAATCCCCAGCAACAAGGGCGTAAAGTTTTCTGATCATCAACAGGAGAAGTCGAAACTTATCCGAGTCCTGCTCTTCAGTAACGTTGATATTTCCAAGGTGGACCAACACGATCCTCCTCAAAAACTCAGTTCCAACTTGGTAGTTTGATAATGTATCGGGTACTCCTAATACAGGCCGGAATTTCTCTCCCAAGTAGGCTCGGGTCTGTGCCATGGTGTATATTCCGTAGGTTTTATATGTACGTAATAGCAGTTCGACACGATCCGTAAGGAAGGTATTCTGGATTCCTTTGGAGTCGGGAGAACCAACCAGGCCCTCGAAAATTTCTCTGTCGTTTGTCTCCATAAGTGCCTTCAGAACCATCATGACTGGGACGAGGTACTCATTTTTCCTCCACGAAAAGCGGAAGGTGACATTGCCATCATTGAGATAGTGCAGAACGTTTGTTTGTGAGGTCTCATCGGGACGAACAGACCTCAATATAATGCCAAATGGAGTATAGGCAGGGCCACGGTTGGTGAAGCTGGGACGGTAGATGGCTAGGGGGAAGTTCCGCCTATTCAGAAGTAATAGACGTATTATCTTTTCAATGCCGTTTATGATAAAATAACCTCCTAGCTCCTCGGATTCTTCTTTACGGGCAACTAATTGTGCGGGACTATTCCCTCTAAGGTGGCAATGATTGGACTGCCAAAGGTTAGCACACTTGCTGCATATATGCAACACTAACGGTGATGTACCTTAACCATGATCGGAAGTACACCGATCTCTCTTGTAAACTCTTTTGGGTCCCCATCGTTTATTGTATATTCAAACGTAGCCGATAGCTTGCCTCGGTACGAAACGTGTCGTTCTCGACATTCGGCTGGTAACACCTCTCTTTTGACAGCAAACTTGTTGGCTGGCGGTAGAGACGACTTTTGAAGTTGTACACTCTTGTATCTAATCGAAAGCTTATTTCTTATCTCTGAAGGAGTGCGATCATTGCCATCGAGGAACACTCTCGTTCCTATATCTTTTAAACCTTTGGCTAACAGGCCGTCGTTGGCGAATACAGCATCGAAAGATTCGATATGAGGATTCACGGCTTGTTGCAGTAGTGGATAGGCAGTATGATCGGTGGGAGGATTGCGGAAGAGGTCCTCGCGGCGCAATGTGTTATACTGGTGATCCCAGGTCGTGGAAGTCGACTTCGGCGCCATAGCAACGGCTGCCAGACGGAATGGTACTGTTAGAGTCGCAACACAATCCGCACAGATAGCAGCACTGGCCTAAAACATAAAGTGTGAACAAAAACCTAGAGCTGCATGGAGGTTCAGTAAGAGGACCGGTCCTTGTAGCGCTTAGATGACCGCCAGATAGACTCTAGACTTGTAAAGCTATTCCAACCGTTATAAAAAAAAAACCTTATCTAGATCGCAGCGAGAACCTTAGTAGGTAACGAGGTTTATCTTATCGATAGTATCCCTTATCAGTGGCGGGGCTTGCGTACCTACCCTAAAGTAGGTGTGGTGTGTACCTGGACTGATAATTAGTGCTCTCCCTGTATATCACTATTCGGTCCGGTAGTTTCCACTCATTAATTGAAACTGTTCCCATTTTCTTACATCAACTAAGTTGCTGATGATGTTACCTATCTCATACGATAGCTATCTAAACTATCGAGCAGTGAGTTACCGATACTCATTGGTCTGAACAAGCTAACCCGCTGTTTATTTCCAACCACCTTGGTAACATACTTATATGTAGGTATATGTTCCCCCTTGTAATACCTGTCTTAAGGTATGTAGGTAGGTAGTCTAGTCAAGCCTCCCACGATAGGAAGCGTGGGGTGGATTGAGTGGGCACAGTTCTCGTTGGTCCATGTCTGAAACCAAATCAAGGTCTCTTTCTCACGAGGCCACATTCTCTCACCCCCGGGCCCCGCCAAGGGCGAGTCGCTGGTGTTTAGCCCCCAACTATATCAACCTACCGTATACTACCTGGGTATACTTGTAGGTAGATCAGAGCTTCCCAGGTTCTTGCGTCGGTTAGGAAGCGAGCACGTCGAATTGCTTAGTTAGGATTTCTGTTGGTTTTTATCCGCGTGCTAAATTAATATGCGGTCGGTCCACAGCGACGGCTTCACTGCTCCCGCGGCGGTTCTCATGAACTCAACCGTTTCGTTCATCTTTCTTGTAGTACAACACATCTTAAATATGAAGCCATTCTGCATTACGTTTGCAGCACACATGACCGCTCTACATGTAGCCAACCCAAGGTACTTAAGAGTATTAGCTTAGGTACTTACCTTCATATCCATGTTGCCTATCACCTTGCACATCCTACTACTGCAAGCTCGCATGTAGGTACCTAAACAGCCACCCACATGCTCTCTGTCACTAGTTAGCTCATTTCTACTCATCGACTCATACTAGGTAGGTAGGTAGGGACCATACATGCTTAGTACAGTACCTACATCATTGATCTCAATCTAGATGCACGTATACCTAAGGTGGTACATATGTATGTAGTATACATACATGTAGTAGATGTAGCATATATGTACTACACAGACCTACACTGCTTCTTTAGCTCACCTTATCGCCTTGATTAATTCTCGATTATTACATAGCGGTGCGTCTGAAATCAGGCAGCCTCAAACCAGACCTTGATTCATAACCTGGTGGTTCCGTGTCCGCGCTTATATCGCAAGCTTCTTAATCATCCCATCCTCTAGGTGACCCTGAAGACTACCCTGGGGATCATATCGTGGACGGTAATACCACAGCCATCAACCCTTGTTCTCGTTGATTTGTCCTATACCATACAATAACATCTACCTCTAGGTAAGGGTGGTGGAAAGAAGCCGCATCAAGCTGTGCCAGGCACCGGATCTCGGCCAGCGTACGAAGCACATATCTTACAAGTACCAAACTCGAGTTAGCTCTTGCTCTTGGACCTGGAGTCTCTACCTTCTACAGGATTAAGAATCTCGTGGTCCTGTTGCAGTGCGCTCTCTGCCTCCAGAGTATATGGATACATTTTGTATCTACCTGTCTTTATATGTATCTACCTCCCGAGGTCTCTACTTATAGGTAAGTACACATCTCCGTAGGAGAGGTAGGAGGCAGATAAGTATCTACCTCCAAGGTTCCGAAGCCGCCACAACACCTACCACTACTACTACTTCTTACCACCACCACCACTACTACATGTCTACTACCTCCATGTATCGGCCTACAGATTCCATGCCTAACCTAATGTAAGGAAGACAACCCCCCCGATCGGGATTATCCAAACCGGCCTACAGGAATTGCAGCGCCTCTCAGTAGGACGATAATAATGGTCGGCCTTGAACCCGTCCACTACTAATCGAAATCGGCTTTCCTGCTCCGTATGCAATCATAATCATAATCGAATCTCTCTCTGCCTGCCTCGTTCTTTTTACCTGGTACTTATCCCCGGAGCCTCCGTAGAAACAAGCACAACCTATAGTACCTGGCGAAGGATTTCTTTCGTTCTCCTTAATCGGCTCCAATTCACACAACACACCACACCATTGACACATACCTAACATATCACGTCCAGCATACCACACACAGCCCATCACCTACCTATCGTCATACCAGGTGGGCAAGGACCTGCCTGCCCTTGGCCATTAGAGCAGCCGCTTGCGACCGGCCCGTTCCCTGTCGACCCCTAACTTAGCGGACCCAACGCGACGAGACCTCAAGGCTCAAGTGGGCAAAGCGGGCAAACGGGCGACCAAGGTGAGTGCGTTTCTTCCCCCAATGTGTGCACGCGCGCTCGTCGCGGCCCGCACTTGATCCATAGCCAAAAAAAAAAAAGGGAAGCCAACCGCTTTTTCAGTAGGTAATCTGCGTAGGTGCTTCTATTTCAGTGTCCTCGAGCTGCCTCAGTTACCGAACCGCAAGTCTTTTTTGGTCGAAGCTTGCGCCGCGAATCTCCACTGCATGGTCAGTAAACGAATGAAACCCCAGTCTTCCTAGCCGCTCTGTGACGCTGTGTCGTCGATGCAAGCAAGGTTGACCCTCTCTGTCTCTACCTCACTAGCAGTCCCCTAGCAGTACCTAGGGCACCCCACCCCTAGGCCCCCCCCCTAGTCTACCTTACCCCCCCAGCCCACCAAAGCCCACCAAAAGCCCACCTGGCTTGGCTTGTCCTGGCTCGTCTGGCACCTGGTTGATCACGTCTCGGTCGAAGGCACGGGGCATCTTACAGCTTGTGCGATCTCCGTGGTGGGGAACTGTCACCCTCTGCCAGCGGCGTCACTCTCCATCCCACATTCACTCATCTTCCCTTGCAACAACGCTGGTCGTGTCCTCACCACCGGCACCCAGCTCTATACCTTGTCTTGACCGACCACGACTTGCACCTGGTAGCCGACCCGCCCGTCGCCGCGAGCGCTAAACAAGCAACAGTGCCGCTCGCCGTCATACGAGACATTTTATTTATTACTTTGCATGTTACTTTGCATGTTAGAGACACAAACTATTTAACACCTTGTTTGAGATATCCCGGTCGTGTTTTTTCGTCCACTCCATCCTTCCCAACAGCCCAGCCTTGCGCCTACGATTCAGCTTATTCTTCACTTCCCGGATTCTACAGCAACCGAGTATTCGGTCACTCATCGTTGAGCCCTCACCACATACCAAGCACCCGACTTCTCAGCACTCTTGGGCGGCATCATGGCGGGGTTATTTCGCAAGGTTTACGACTGGTTGCTAAGGACCTTCTGGTAAGTCCGTCGCTATCCTCCATGCGAGCACACGATCGCGCATAGGCATATTCTCCCCCTCCATAGTTGTGATCGCAGTCAAACGCGCTGTTTGCGCAAACGAGTTGTGAACTAATGGCCATCGGTAGGGCGAGTGAGATGGATGTGACAATGATCGGCTTGGAGAACGCGGGAAAAACATCTCTGCTTCGGGTGTTGTCTGTACGTATCTGTATGATCTAGTGCTGTCCGTCGGACTACCACTAACTAGGCTCACAGGGAGGAGAGTTCACGATCGAGTAAGCGACTTACCCTTCCCGATAATACGTATATCCCGCGCATACCCCTCAACACGCAGCATGCATCATATCATACCCTTGTTCCTCTCGACTAATCGAAGTAGTTCCATTCCTACCGTTGGCTTCAACATGAAGCGGGTGCAGCGTGGCCATGTGACGATCAAATGTTGGGACTTGGGAGGCCAGCCTCGTTTTAGACCGATGTGGGAACGGTATTGTCGCGGCGTGAGTGCGATTGTTTTCATCGTTGACATAGCGGATGAGGTCAAATTACCTGTGGCCAAAGACGAACTGCATTCCCTTATGTCGCAAAAGACCCTCGAGGGTATCCCCTTGCTCGTGCTTGGTAACAAGTCGGACCTGCCCAACAAGATCTCAGTCGACGAGCTCATCGACGCTTTAGATCTGAAGACCATAGCGCATCGAGAGGTCTCCTGTTACGGTATAAGTGCGAAGGAAGAGACCAACTTAGAGGCCGTGGTGCAGTGGCTTATGAAGTGGGCAAACAGATAAGCCAACTTACACCCACCCAACGGTGTCGCTCAGACCGGGGTGTGGTCTCTGCTCCTCCGCGTTATATTCCCTTCCCAACACCTGCAACAGTTTGATGCATTTTCAATGAAGCTCATGATATCCTTGGATCTTAAGATGGTCTTCGTTTCCCGGCCGTCAACGACCTAATATATAAAACTTCTCTCGCGAGCCT
Source organism: Xylaria sp. FL1042 (assembly GCA_022495085.1). Classification (NCBI taxonomy): domain Eukaryota; kingdom Fungi; phylum Ascomycota; class Sordariomycetes; order Xylariales; family Xylariaceae; genus Xylaria; species Xylaria sp. FL1042. The sequence goes on from MU380381.1 coordinate 28,666, forward strand.
GTAAAGGGAGTTTGAGCGTTGCCATGTTGCCAATACGCGTCCAACTTCCCCGGGCCATATATTATTGGTATTCCAATCACTCGGCAGTCGTCGAGTATTCGGTGCGCTTTTCCTGCATCGATATGTGAATAGCATCGACAATCGCGGGATCCGAAGTGCTAGAGATGAGCGGATGTCTTTCCTAGAGGGGTTCGGACCTCTAAAGGAGCGACTGCAATCGGGTACGATATAAGAATCCGCATGTTGCTGGTCAAGCAACGAGGCTCTCTGTACTTAGGCGCATTTTTTCGATGAGATAAATAATGAATCATGACACAACCTCTATTCGATATGCTTTAAACAGGTGCTTGAATATCATCCCGCAAGTCGCATAGGAATAGAGGATGGCATGGAGTGAGCATCAAGATAAATATGCCGAGATGTTTTGTCGAAGACTGTCACTTGACAGAAAGGATGAGTATAATAGAGAAACAGAAATTAGAAGCGCCCTCTCTCCCAATCTAGGGGGAGACAAGAGGAACGGAAGAAGGAAGCTGAGCTGATACCAGGTAGGTGGAATGAAAGGGGCAGATCAGAATGCTTTTGAACGGGCAACACGCGCGCGCACTCTCACACACTCACACGCAGACTCACACACACCACACCACACCTCTCAGCATGCGGTGATGCGTTGGCAAAGTCTTTTAACCTAGGCGTAGTCGCGACGGGGGCGGCAGTGATTGGCTCTGGGACGACGGTGCCGGGGGGGCGCAACGTGGACTCGCTTCAAGGCAATAATCGTGTGCTGGCAAAACCATAAAAAAAAGAGTGGGTGGGGAGGTTGATGCATATTGGAGCGCCCGTTTTTCCCGGGGTTTCTCTTATTGTCGGGTTGCAGGCAGGGCGGCGGCGGAGAAGGAAAAAAATGGAAATAAAATAATAATAATAATAAATAAAAATGGAGGAATTTGCAGCACGCAACATAAGCGCAAAGCCGAAACAACGTGTTGCGAGAAAAGGTATCAAAGAGAATGGAGAAAAGGAAGGGAAGAAGAAAAGGGGGTAATTGTGTCCTAAAACATCAAGTCCTTTCCTAATGAAGCTGGGAAAGCATCGAATACCTTCGAGCTGAGAGGATCGGGAAATATTAAATGTGTTAACTACCAGTCGTAAATAGGCGCCTGTTCTTTTAGAAGTAGGTATGTAGTGTAGATAGATAGGACAGGATAGGATAGGATAGGTAGGTATATTGATTAGGTGCAGTAAGTAATAGGCAGGTGGGCGTCACGTCAGGGCACGCTGCGCTCTCGCGGTTTCGGAGAATTTTGACGTGGCAGCAGTTCATTAGACAGCTCTCTAGTCTGCTTTGCGGGCTCCTCCTCCAGAGTCTTAGGTAGGTAGGGACTCGTCTCGTCCCTTCTTCAGACGGGTCCCTCTTTCCCAAGCGTGGTTTTAACCTGCCTGACCTTAAGCGAATCCTTTTCTTTCCTTCCTTTTTGTTTGTTTTATCCTCCTCGAGATCGCCCGATTTCCTGAAAATGGATACCGAGAGGATTTCAGTTTTGAAACATCGCGCGCTACCTCCTGAGTTTCTTTGGCGGCAGGAGAGAGTACACACAGTTTATAGGCTCAATCCAATGAATACACTAACTACCTGTCTCCATAACGAAAATGATAGACATGTCAAGGCACACCAATTAGAAAGATGACGAAAAGACAGCACCTCTCAGCTGGTAGGCTGCAAAGGCCTCGGAATGCATGGGGTTCGGTTTCGGACTGGCTATCCGGTCTCGATCTAAACACCAAATCCGATTCCGAGTTTATACTAGATACTCACGACCCAGTCAGAGGAACATGAGTCACGGGTCCCACTCACTGATCAAGACAGATATTATATACTATACGTACATAAAATGACTCTATGAAGCCAACACACCTTAGGTTACGGAAGAAGCGTAGGAATAGAGAAATTGAATCCTCGTGAGGAACCTGTGGCCGTGTATTGTGGCAAGCTTGCGCTTGTGACCCGGACAGCCGACTGACATGTTGCAAAGGACTTGCTTGCTTGGACATTGGTCGGAGTTTCAGCACGTGGTGACAATAAATACCGTATGTACTATGGATGGTTCGTTGAATCCTAAGCGAGCGACTAACAGCCAGTGAGTATTTATTAAATTAGAAGATATTTGACGAGCTTCGTGAAAGAATAAAAACCGGATAGCTAAATGAGCATAGCAACTATAAGAAAACAAAAGCAAAGGCAGTAACAAGAAAGAAAGAAAAATTTGTACGTGATCCGCGTCGCAGATTTTCGGTAAATCGAAAACAACATCATCATCAGATCCAATCTGGTACACAACTTACTCAGTATACACCAAAAACAATGGCGATGAAACCACTCTGAGATGTGGCATGTGCCCGGTGGCCGTCTCATTGCCGTGGATTCCAAATCCCTGTCAACTACCTTACTAAGTACGTGTGTGAAGTTACCGCAGCAGTCTGCTCAGCCTTGATAGCGGAGCCGACATTTGCGAGTTGGTAATTAGGCTACCGTCTAGCTACTTTGCAGTTGACTAGAAGAGGCAAAAGGAAAGGCAATTTGCACAAACATTATACTCTCTTTAAGCACCTACGACAAGACGCTCTAATGTTCGAAAACGTTATGCCAGGGTGTGTGCATCGATGGATGGATGGATGATGCTGGGTCGACAACGGTCATAGCTGCATCCGAACATGTTTTGGAATTCTTCCTCTTGGGAAGTTTGCAGAAACCCACTGCGCCCCAAGACTGCCTCAGCTTGCCTAGACAGCCAAGGGACTTGGAAGGATGCTAGGACAGTACAGTAGGTACTAGGCTCGCTAGGAGCCCTTCAAACCCACCTGCACTAAAACAACTCCGGCACAGCCACAACCCTCTCCAATTCAGGTGATAATCAGTTGCTTAGTTGACGATCTATTGGTCCTCGCCTCCGCCCGCTACTGCCCGCTATCTTTCGTCTCTGTGTACCTAACGAAATACCTAGCGCAAGCACGCTTACACTAGGATGCAGTCGGCAGCGAGCCTAGCCGGCTGCCGACTTCTTTACCACTAGAGACCCCTTGCTGTGTTCCAAGCTCAAAGTTGCCCTTCAAAGGTTCCCTTTTAAAACTCAATGATAAACCTTCCAGCTTACCTCCACCTTCACCTTCACCTTTTCATCTCATCCTCGGCTCACACAGAGAGAATTATTAATCTTCTTTTCTTCCGACAACCATCAACCATTCGCCGTCCACCATCAAACTGTATTTATATCATTACCCATTGACACTTCATTAGTCGATCGGGCAATCTCTCTGTTACCTGTCTAAGTGGACCCCAGTCCCACACGTCACTCGTGCATATTGGGGCGATCATCATCATAAATACCCTCTCACGAGCCTCGCAACCCAAACTCTTCTTACCATCGCATTCCATCGACTGTCGCCTACAGCACTCTACCACTATGGCACCGGTCCTAGACCAGCTCAGCGGCTTGCTGCAAAAGCGGGCGATATGCCCAAATAACTATTACTACGACGGTTACCGATGCGTGTATGGTAGCACATGGTATTGGTATGGACGTTGGATCTTTGCGGCCATCATCGTTGTCCTTTTCTTCCTGATCTTTTTCTTTTGGGCGTGAGTACTTCCTTATCCCGGCATTTCGCCGCACCTTTCCTCAACAGCATGAACTAACATGGAAGCAGATGCCTCAACTCTCGCCGTCGTCGCCGCCAAGGAGTGAGACCAATGTATGGCACTGGTTGGATGGCGCCTCCCCAGTATTCTCCAAACAACCCTCAAGCTTACAACCCACCACCACCCGCCTATGGAGCGCCTCAATCGTATCCCATGGACAATCGCTACCAGACGACTGATGGCCTCTATGGCTCATATGGCCAACAAGCGAACGGTGTCGAGCCTCCCAAGAATGTGTACAGCGGCAGCGGTGATTACGCGCCTCCTGCTGGCCCACCACCAAACAAGTAAACTTACCTACCACGACTACCATATTGCGGTGTGAAAACGATTGGCGAGTGATGAAGAAACCTATGAAGTACTACGCAGCAACGTGCAGGAACGTCGGAGGCGGAATTTATACCCGTGTGTCATCAGGCGTTGTGGTTTTGTTTTGTCTCGCCCATTAAGACTCTTTCGATACTGGCGTTAGTAGGCACACGGATTACGATACTCAGGGACAGCACTCCTTCCATGGCCGGCGACGAAAACATTCCTCATGAATATAGAATACATAATATCTCTCCCTGCTTTAGTCGAGGTCTCGTAGATTACGATAGGAAAATTGAAGAAACCCAAGGCTAATTGCACTCCAAACCCGAGAACGCACTCTGCATATTCTCTTCTTTTTGCGATGGGCTGTAATACTACCTAGCTGGAGAGGAGGCCAATGACAAAAGCTGACGTGTGATGATAAGCGGGGTTCATGCCTCTTACGAAGCTAGCTGACGAAACCCAACAAGTCCTATCGAATTTCCTCTAACAAATGCCTCGAATCGTTATTACTTCCTAAAGATTTCCGGGGTATGTAGTTCATCAACGTCACTCCGCTTATTTTCAAAATAATTCATGGATTTTTATAATCCGATTCTGCAAGTGTTATGATATATAAGCTATTCATATTGAACATACTACTACTTAGTAAGTATGTCCCAGGCGGTAGTTGCGTAGGTAAGCTTGGTGTGGGATGTCTTGCGATGGCCCTGCAGGTCCCAAGAGGCCTCCAGCTTGTTTATTCCTTGGCGATCCGCCAAATGCCGTTGTTCTGCCGCCCGCAGGTGCTGCGCCTCACAACGTACGTTTGTTTAGTATACGCAGTAGTTTTGTACCGATACCTAGGCTACTTATCGAAGGATGTGCCCCGTGCTGGCATTCGCATCGTAGGTAGGGTTCATACGGACTACCTATCCGTCACGCTACATCATACCATATATCATACGGATACGCGGTATTGAGCAGATGGTCCTGGGGCAGTTATTCGTTATTCCCAGACTGTAATTTTAGGTGTACATACTTTAGTCCTTCCGGATGCAGGTAGGCAGTGATCAAGTTGGCTTCGGGGAAATAGACAGACAGACAATATCGGTGCATTGTGAGGCCAATAGTCAACTTAAAACTTACCTAACTAGTCTGTCTCTGAAAGCACATCCCAATTACATTATATTTACGTAGGTATAGTATTATACCCTGCTCATTATTTGTTGACTATACGGCTACGGAGATAGACAGGCATTCTGAGCTGTACATATACGTATAAGCTGATATTGCCCATATGATATACACCACAAACATATACAGGCATTCAAGTTCCTAAATTTACCTTGAGTTTTGTTGTAGAACTGAATAAAGCCCCATCCCCTTGATCTCATTATCAAGAATTCTCCTTCAGCGTCCCTATCTTACCCCTATAGACTGTAACAGCCATTGCCAACATACCCAAGATCCAGGCATGCTGGACTATCATAGCATGATAATCGCCACTCTGTATACCATGTTCAAGGTTTGTGATCCAGCTAGCCAAACTTAGTTACATAGACTTGTTGCATACAGACACCCTAGATGTCTAAAATATGAGCTATAGATTGATAGAGCTTAGAGTGGTTTAGTCTTAAAAGAGTGGTGTGTAGAACTTCTCCAAGATTCGGGCCTCACAATTAAATTACATACAACACTAGATATTCAAAATGGGCGGCTAAAGAAATGGCCAACCATAGTCATTTATCATTAAAATTGTTATATATAGTGAATCAAGAATTCCTAAAGCCTCTCACTCCCCTTTCCACATTGACTTCACATCTCACAGGTCCTTAATCAGATTCCCTTCTACCCCTGAAAGAACATGTGAATAAATATACTGACTTGAGAGGTACTGTTTCTCTTAATGAACTACCTTTCCTATATATCCACCGAGACAGCACTGGATTATTGTATATATGTCTTGCAAGGGTTTACTAGCCGTGACTAGGTCATTCAAAAGGAAGTCGCTCCTGCATATTCTTTGAGACTGCCAATCCTTGAACTCCTTTGTCCTCGATATCTCAAGCCCTGCACGGACCACATACAAGATACCTGGTGCCACGTGCTCAATGTAACAGTGTACCTATCCATTGATACCAAGGCCGATTAAGTTGAAAAGGTCACATGTTCTATGATTCTACAGGTACTTTCACAATGTAATAGATAATACCCAAGTCATCGCGAGGTTATATTTAAAACAGATTCTTTGGCATATTAGTCAGTAAGCCAGCATAGCGTTGATATCTAGTCACTACAAATCACCGTCAATAAAGATAAGTTTCTAAATATGAGGTCTCTATAGTCTTAGGTATCATCTTAGAAAGTTAGAGACATAGTTTAGATATATAGTTTAGATATTTTCAAGTTGCAAGTACAGCGTGATAACTATTCCCCTAGGGTAGATAATATATACACACTATAAGATATGCATACAAGACAGTTATAAAAGACATACTTCCAATAGGAGATACTCCTATCCTCGCTATCTATTTAACAAATCTCATAGACTTACTGTTAGCTAGATACAAGTAGTTCTATCCTGGCTTCAAGTATATCTTGCGTGGATAAGAAGTATCAATAGCACAAAGCTACAGAAAACAGTAGAATATCTGTGGTAAAGAGTGCTATTGTGTATATTCTCCTAGATCACCAGAGTGCTTATCGCGTGTTTATGCCCTGATCTTATCGAATACCATTGTTAATGTACCTACGTATTCGCTCCCCAGGAGTACAGCCTATTCACAACGCGTTGCCAAAGGGACAACGGCCTCTTCATGACGCGTGACAGCCCATTTAGCGCCGTCACTTGTTTGTATAGGTTTGGCACCTGCATTGCTCCCACAGCATTCAAACAAGAATAATAGCCCAATATCTTGTTGCCCGCACAAACCACTGGGATGCCGTTTCTCTCCTACTTAAACACCATCTGGTTTCTGTCTTGACCTTCCTCCTCCAGCCCTTTCACCTACTCCCTCACTCGCTCATCCTCTATATATCTTGTATCAGATCAACCTGTCAGGCCGTCTCCTTATATATACACGTACCCATCTTCATTTGAGAACTCCATCCTGTCGTCACGATGTGCTATCACAGTCACGCGACCTATGCCTGCGGCCATCAAGGCTCGTTCATCCACAGATGCCAATACCCAGGTTCAGAAGGCTGTCGCCTTATCCGACGCCCGCCACTTGTCTCGCCATCACGTTGCAGCTACACGTGTGCCGGTAGCTGGGCGCCACCGCCGCCGCGTGGCTGGGACCGTTGGAGAGACTCGATCCTGCCGGCTATCATGGGATATCCGACCTTGGGTCCTGAGGTACTCCCTCACATTTCTCCTATTCGGCATATGCCCATGGCGTCTCAGCCTCCGCGTAGCACCTATGGTGCACCGATTCCATCATTCCCAAACCCAAACCCGCTGAATCCGGCAAATTATACGCCCAGCGTGGCCGGGCCCGCCTCGAACAGCGTGCAAAGGCCAGCACCTGTGTATAGACCAGAGTTCCCGCATGTGTCGAATATCATCAACATGGCCAATGGATCCCCAGTACAACAGGGGGGATGCACATCGCCTCATAGACCTCGGGCTCCTGTAGCCCCAATGTCTCCAGGGTTACCGGATATTGAGGAACCCAGTGTTGTCGAACAGAGATGTGAGTTTGATTAGTCTCTATTAACTTCCATCTTCTTTCAAGCTACTCCCTCCCCCACTTGTATTTCCAGTTTGTTCCCTTTCCTCACACAATGAGCCTTTGCTGACCGTCTGCCCTCTTTGTGGCCCAACAGATAAAACCAAAATCGAAGACACCTACGTGAAGGAAGAGCCTAGTAGTGACGATGATTAGGGGGCCGTCTGCTCTAGCCCAGATACCAGAAGCGAGTGTTCTTCAAATGAGAGCAGCGGTACTCTCAAAGGAGAGAATCGTGATGAGACCATGCACACGAATGGCTGCGATGGTGTTATCGATCTTGGCTCCGCTGCTGGTAGCCTTTACCGCCACCGTTACCCTGCTCTCTATCTTATCGATGTTGACAATAGTCTGAACATCGACAGTCACGGCAGCTTCACCCTAGGTCCACAATGGCAAGTACCAAGATCCAGCACCGCAAGATCGAATGCTGGCCCCAAATTTGGCCCCACTTCTATCTGGGTTGAACGCGGCCGGGGCAACAGCTCGAATGACTTCGATCGCGAAGGACGTCAAAGTGGATGGAACCACGCATCCGACAATGACGAGACCCAGAAAGGGGTCTCATCCGACCGAACAACCGGTACCAGCCCGCAAGGTTTCCTAGCAACGTGCTTGCGCGCTATCAATCTTAAAGCCCCTAGCTATCAAGGTCATCAAGAGCACCAGGCTCGTGCATCTTCTTGGGCACAAACCTATAACCACTACGACAATGGTTGTAATGGCCGTGTTATCTGTCGGGATCCTGCTCCTGCCGATCTTACAATGTCGGGTGCCCGTGGTCCAGGTCCATCGCACAAGAGGGCTTCGTCAAGATCAGAAGAAGAGCCAGGACATCATGTTTTATAGTGTAGGGGAATATGGAAAGACAAAAGGGAACGCGACGGCAAGCAGGCAATGAACAGCGTCGTTAGACCTGCTGAACGGGAGGAACTTCAATGGATTGAATGGTGAAGTTGCACGTGTAACTGTCGAGGGGGAAGCTGCGATGTCAGACGGTATGAGGTTTCATGTGATTGAGACATTGGGGGGAAATCGAGGAGCATCGCTGTCCGTAAAAAAACCGCTTCGGAGTCTATCTAGACTTTCCAAAAAGAGTTATATAGTATGACATGATGCCATCGCATCCGAGTTCTATGTGTGTGACTGTGACAAGAACACAGCCAAAGATGTGGGGTGATAAGCAGGAAACATCAGGGGTACGAGATACAGGGACATCTTGTTTCGAGGTATCGAGTATGCAATCCAACTATACATCAGCCCGCTCCAGCAGTGCTCTCTTCATCACTGTCATTATGCCAGATACATATAACATTTCGCCGAACACCTATAAATGCCGAGCTCTTCTCAGGAGCTAATCCAATGCCCTAGCTGCATATATGCAGGTGAAGATAGAAAGCTTCTAGCTCCGACCGCTGTAGATGCAGAATCTGAAGAAATATTTCAAGACAAGCTCTTTTAAGTCATTATAATCCTTGCCAAGCTTGCTGCTGTTGAGCATCTCGTGCTGGTTTATAATTTCGGTACCCTGGGTATGCAGTACCTCCGTTCGCACTCTGAACCGGAGCTGGACCCGACCGGCTGTCCGGGCGAGCGTATCCAGAGTTGAAGTCGAATCCGCTATTATTACGAATAGGGGATGTAGGAGATGAGGGTTGCGCATATTGTTCTTGCGTTGTGTGTTCAAAGCCACCATAGGCATCGTTGGAATAATCTTGGCGAGAAGAAGCCGGATGCTGGCGATTATATCCATCCTGAGTATGAGAGCGTTGAGGAAACCTGTGATCTGCCTGCGGCGCCGGAGATGCTCGGGCATTGGCATAACCGTAACCAGCCTGCGCGCCCGGCGAGCCCATCCGTGGAGCCCCATATCCATAGCCCGTCTGAGGAGCTGGTGATCTCCGATCATTCCCATAACCATCGTTAGCTGCCATACCCTGATAGTCGCCCCTATTGAATGAGGTGGGTGTTCCGCTGCGTCCATATTGGTCATTATAGGGCCTCGGGCTTCGTGACTGAGGATATTGAGAATATCCCTGATTCATATTATTACGATCATAGCCAGTATTATAATCTTGATGCGGTGTTCGTCGGCCTATTGGGCCACCGGCTACCCCTATCGCCGAATTATCCATACCACCCGCTGAGTACTGCTGCCCGTATCCGTGGTTATTATATCCGTTGTTGTCGTATCCATTGTATCCTTGTTGGTTTACTCCATAGGGACCGGCATCGTTGCGTCCAGCTGCCATGTATGCGTTCCCGCCACCTGGACCCGCAGGCGGTCCATAAGGCGACATTGCACGGGGAGATGTTGAAGGTGGCATATTAGCTAGATTCAATTGTGAAGGGTTCTGGGCTGCATCCGGCTTCTTCAAGGGTTCCATCTCAACAGATTCTTCTTCAATCAGCACCTTCTTAGAGCTAGCGTCTTCCCAACTGGGCATTGCGGGTAATGCGTCCGCGTCCTTTTTGTTCCCAGTATCGAACTCCGCATATTGGGGCACGCTTGGCTTGACTGGATCGAAGCCAGCATGCATGGGAGCAGGGGAACGATAGGCCTGATCGTGGTTTGGCGGAACAAACGGTTCGTCCAGGTATTTACTACGCTTACCACGAGGGGGGTCGCATAACCCACAACACTCGCCACAACATTTCAGACAATAACAACATTGGCAGCAGCACGACAGGCCACAGCAGCAACATCGTACGATGCACCAAACGACAGACAGGATAATGAGGCCTGCAATGATAAAGAGTGCGATGACGGGCCATCTGTACGGGGTTAGTCTTTGCTCGAACAAAACAGCTCGATCTCAGGGTAAAATCAACTTACTTGCAAATAGCAGCTTGAAAGCAATTATCCCAACTTGAAAATGCAGTGGCAGCATCGGAAATATCGTTCGTAATGCCATCAACGGACTGACGCGGACCCAACGCAGCGACGGCGCTTCGCGACAGCAGATTTACGAATGCATCTCCCCAGCCGTCGTTTTGAAGGCTGCGCTCCATCGCAGCCCCAATGTGCGGCATCCTTCCAGATTTCGTATTCTAAATTCCGATACGTACCCAGCTCGTTTTCTGGAATGCCACCGAGGAAGCTCAATGTTCTAGGTCTCGTAATAATAGGATCATTGGTCTATTGTTTTGCAGCTTTAAAAGTCGGTAGCGGATGTCTGATCGTCTCCGAACCGCCCGAGATCTTCCCGTCCCGCAGTAAACGTCGCTAGAACTGGAAATGTGCGGTTTTCTCGTTTGCGCTCGATTAAGGAATCAATTTTTGCGAAACGACGTTGTAAAATTGTACGCAATTCCGCTTGTCGCTTTAGTCTGATGGTGGACGTAAAAAGGACTGGCCAAAAGTAACGAAGATGGACGGCTGCAAAGGATAGGGGCAAGGAATTGGTCCAACAAAGCGATTGTGATAATGGTTAAAGAAAAGCGATACCAAAAAGAAGGCGAAGAAGTGGATTTGACCTCAAATTCTCATGGTAGACCAACTCAAAAGGAATGACTGCTCTCCAGAGTGGAAAAGGAAACGTCGGCACCGGGATTTGGAGTCGCGCTCGTAAGGTCAAGGAGCGTGAAAATGGATGAGCAGAAAGAAATGAAGAACGACGATCGCCTACGTACGCTACAGATTGCTAGTCTAGGGATCCATTTAGCATGGCTGGGGCCTGATGGGGCTTGCGGCAAGCTGAGAGCGGATGGCGCACGAGCCTAAGCGAAGCGTTACTATATTGAGGATAGGCCTTGGATTTTACCGCAAGTAGTACATAAGCCTTGGCCCCGTTCCCCTGAAGACTGCGTAAAACTGCCCCGCCATTTGACCCATCTAGTACTTAAAGTCATGTCAGGAACCCGATGATGCATGGCACAACTGAAGGTTTTACATTCTACCCATGTAGGCCAATGGTTCTGACAGGTGCCAGGGTGTGGGTCGCCTACTCTAGTCCCCTTCAAATTGCGTAGGTGGGATGAAACCTGTCACAGCCACAGTCCCTCAAACACCACCATGCCTTTAAAGATGATGAAATATTTACTCGCCGCCCAATTAAAGGTGAGGAACTATACTTATGAAGATATGGCTTTACAAAAACAGACCTCAGCGTCGACAATACAAATGGAATATGTATCTATCAATTGAAGAGTATGGGTCTTCCTCTACAGTCTGCATAATAAGTCTGCATAATATGTCAGCTAGCCGTCGCAACAACAAAATCACTTGACCTTGTTCTCCTGGCCAAGCCTAAGCTAACTCTTCCTCGCAGCTGTACGGAGTAAGCCCTGTGTTAATTAACTCGGCATCTCTCAGGATATCGTACTTAGTACGCATACTTAGTATGTAGACCACTAGATACGCTCGAATTTCTTTCATAAGCTAATTCTATATTTCCGGTGCAATAAGCGAGTCGACACCGAAGGAATCTTCCAATCGGTAACCATCTTCTCCCCAGCATTTAAGCCTAGGACTTTAATTCCTCTACGATAGGCGCCCCGGCCTGCTCTATCACATATACATGAATACACAATGCTTTTCCAACTTCCAGAGGCGTTCCGGATGAGAGCAGGAAGGGCGACGTATTTGCAACGAACTTCAATCAATTGTCGAAAATATGCCATGTCCAGGAAACTAGGTGAAACTATCCCTCTGCGCAAATGCCTTCCCTGTGCTCTCTTAACTGCATTAGAGACAGTGTCCTCTAAGAAAGGCATAATGTGACCGCTAAGTAAAGTCATCACTGGTGACAATGAGCGTTGTATGTGACTTAGAGACTATGAAGTAGGGGTCAAATAGAATACAAAAGTATAAACAATCCCTTTTCCACAACTTAACATTAGATGCCCCTACACGTCGATTTTCGTCAAGGAGCAATTTAGCATAGGTCCAAAGCTGTCTAGTTTTTCTCACGGTGTTTTTAATTTGCCATCTTGAATGCCAGTATAACCAGGCCTTGGATGATGGCTTGGAGATAAACTCGATTCAGAACAATAATCCACTGTGTGCAAATCGGTCCTTGACATTAGGAAGCTATCCAGATCCTCCTTTAGATAAGTGAGGCCATATATATAACTAAGCTAACGACCCTAATCTCCGAACTCCGTCAGTAAATCTCAGATCAGCGACGGCTGAATAGCTTCGTTACCAATATCATAGAGACATCTATTCCATGGTCTGAAGCGCGTATCAGAGTGCAGGATGCGTGTGACCTTAGGGTCTCCAGCCAGTCAGATCCCGGGGGGGAAGACGCTGCCCCAACATCGCTGGTAGACCTGACCGTAGCGACATTTTGGTAGCTGGTCCACTAAGCTTGTCCTTCAAACAACAAAAATTTCCAATTGAATCTGCATACGTGTTGAAGGCTGTGAATGTTTAATTTGAATTGGTTACTTACCTAGGCATACCTGGCTGTCAGATCATTGACTGCTTCCACAATCTTTGTTACCGTATCTTTGTAGCCATGTATGAGGTCGCCTTGGACAATCCGAACACGCCCGAGCTGTTCGGATTCGACCAGTGATAGGAACCGATTTGTAAGATACTGCATGTAGCGTTCAACGAATCCGACCGTAAGGGTTCGATACGGGTAGTCTGGAAAATATTTTTCCACGCGCTCGTTTTGCAACCATTCCTCAATCAAATCCAATTTCGTAAATATAAAAACGAACACACTCTTAGAGAACCATCGGGAGTTTATAACAGAATCAACCAGCACCAGTTGCTCCTCCATTCTGTTGACAGCTTCATTCTCAAAAAGTAACCTGGCATAGGCTGTTGTGTCAACCGTGAATAGCACCACTGAAGCGCCCGGGAAGGCGTGAATCCACTTCTTTCTTTCGCTTCTTAACCCCCCTACATCTAGGAGTTTGCATTCGTGGCCTTGAAGCAGAGTGGGATCTGAAAAGCATGTTTCCGTGATGCCAGTTGTCTTCCACCTAGCCCTCAGAATGTCTTCGTCAGTTGGTACATAATCTGGTGCTGTTAACCGTTGGATTTCTTGGGCGTAGTATGCAGCACTGTCATTTAACTGATACTCATTTCTCCGCCCGTACGCCTCTTGAAATCCTTCATCACGCCAAAGGGCTGAAATGGCCGTGACAGCCTCCCGATTTGGCGTTTCGGTTAGGGTTGGTTGCATAAAAATGGTCTGAACGTGATACTCCATCCTTTCATCGTTGAGGGGTATAAGGAGGCTTTCCATAGCTTCTAGGACAACCCGAGTGCTCATTACGATGTTGGACCAAATGATGTCCCTGAATGCTAGCTTCTCTTCCTGGGTGTACGTTCCTTCGAAAACTAGCTTCATGCCCTGCAATACAGTGGTTTTGCCGCTTTCCGATGTCCCAAGAATCAGGAGTTTAGGCGAATTATCTGGGGTTGTTATAGGCGTCGTGATCTCCGGTTTTGGGGCTTTCCTCCAAGGGTTAACAAGACGAAGTATCCTTGCCTGGTTTGAAGGCTTGCTAGTGCTCTGTAGCTGGAGGCTACTGCTGCTCGGTTGATTGACAGAGTCAGTCTTCTGAGACCTGTCTTCGAGTTGCTCAGGTGCAGGCGCGTGATTCTGCGCCCTAATAGCCTGTCGTAAATGCGACCTTCCTGCCTGTTGGTAGATTTTAGACGCGAGTATAACGTCATCAAAATCGAACATCAGACTAATACCAGCGGTATTTTCGGAGATGAAGCTTGCAGAGTCTTCAAGGCCTATAATAGAGGACGAGCAGTCTTTCGCTTGTTGCAGGATAGACTGGCTTTCTTTTCGAAGCAAAAGATCTTGTTGTTGTGCAAGAGTGTTGCTATGATCGAATTAGCATAACATATAAATTACTTCAGAAGTAGAAAAGGAAACTAGTTACCACTGTACGGCTTGTAGCAGCAGGTTCAACGCGTTCACTTGTCGATCGAGTAAAATCGAGAAGTCGGACGTTTCCTTCTCGCCCCAGAGAAATGTGAGTCTCTGCGTCGTCGTCATCGATTCAACGTCCTTCAAACGCCGTTCGAGAGTCGTAACCAGCAGACTGAAACAGTCGAGAGCGTTATCAATCTGCCATGCCAGCTGCCGAAATCTCGGGTCGCGCGCGTGTTCTGGTTTATTCCATATGGCCAATTGGTCCAGGGCTGACTGAACCATATACAGCTGCCCAATTATCGTAGAGACGACTAAGGGGGCATCATGATACCTATTCTTAAATGATCTCAGACCTACTATGCATTTGATAACCACGTCGCCCAAGGAGACAGCTGTACCGACAATCTGGACAATGGTGACGGGATCCATCTGGATGACAGTGGCCAGTAGATTTGTGTGCGAAGTGAAACGTTGATGCGAAGCATATGAAGAGAATAAGCAAAGAGAATCATCTTTCAGGACGACTGGCAGTTAGTAAGGTTTGAATAGCCGCCCCCAACTTTAAAGTGCAGAATGCGCGGTGGCTTAGCCCATTTCGTACATACTGTTCCCCTCATACAGGGCGCGTAGAGTGCGTTGAGGGAACCATATAGGAAGAGCCCAACTTCTTGGTGAGGCTGACTTAATCGTTACCTATACAGAGTGCGCCTACTTCTGTATGTAAGGCAGTAAGCCTGCGCCACATGTTTTATATCCGCTCTAGAGCAGAGGGGGAAAAACAACAAGAACATCATCATTCTTAAGTTGGCTACAGAACGCTATGTCTGGCACGACCGAGTTGGGGGAGGATGAGTTGGGATTCTCACCCCTTATGGGTAAAAAGGCGGCATGTTGATTAAGTAGCTAAGTAGCTATAGCTATGGCACAGTAGGCTACCATAGTTCGTTCTAACATGTGCCAGGCTGTGGGCCGCCTAATAGTACGTTACCTACCTAAGGCTCACCTTCAAAGACCACCATGCTTTTAAACTAGAGCTGTCGAGAAATGACTTCTCAAAGAAAATTTCGCGGCTTCGGTAATCAAAATATTATACATATTCTACTTCGGAAGTCTAGATACTTCTTGCTGTCTCTCGAGCATATAGACAGTCTAGCTATTGCAACATGATGATGGGATACTCTGCCCTTTTGTGAGTAGTCTCATTTAGTCTTTAGTCTCCTGGCTGAGCTTGAACTAACTCTTCCTTAGCTCTGTGCCCAAGATTAACGGGTCTCACAAAGTAGTTTTGTCTTTGAAGACTCGGCGATCATTATCCCGGTCTATTCTATTGTGTTAGAGACTTCTAAGGTAGGCACCAATGTCTGTGACTTGGTGGTTGTTCTTCATTTCCAGGCCTCATCTGATATAGATATATCATGATAGTACGAGTACAGAACAATACGTATACATTCGTGTATAATACCTGCTGCTCTACCTGCATTATTATCAACAGGAGCTAGGGCTTCTGACGCGCCGGCTCGCGGTAGGTGGTTTGACTCAATGGCGAATTCTAAGAAGAGTCGAACAAAGCGAACAAAATCCCTTTGTGATAGGGAATTCATCCGATCCCTTTATGGAGCGAGGGCTTAGATATGTCTTCTCTCGGCTACCTAACCTTCATCACGAAGGCGAGGTTCTATCACGACAGCTATCTCCTCTTCTCCCCCCCACACCCAATGACGGGCGAGGGGTCTTTGAATGTATCTTCGAACTTGGGCTAAACGCCAGCGCACGAGTCCTCATAGGCTCATGATGATGATAAGAGGCGTGTTCTATTATCCCGTTCTATTAATGGGGGGTATGGCCGTCTTCACGGAAATGTCATCCTTGCTATAGACAAGAAGACGCGCCTCTTAATCAGTAGTATTTCTTCAGCCACTACTCGAAGAGCCTCTGGTACCAATTTAGCCTCACCAACTGCCTGGCACTGTCCATGAAGATAACGTTGTCAGCACAAATAAATGATCGATTCTGATAGTATACAATTCATTTCGATTGCGACCACTGAAAATTTCACGTTCTGTCTAGCGACAGCCAAATCCTGGTTCTGTAGCCTTCTATTTGCTGTTGGAGTTGTCTTGCTGCGCATCCCTCCTTCACAACGAACTCAGAATGGCCAAGTGAAATAAGTATCCTCCAGGCATCTTCCCTGGGGTCTATATCCCCATCCAAGCGAGCTAAGTATGTTGCATCGTGTGATATTGTTTATTACAGCATCAGCATGTTATAAAACTAACTTCGGCCAACACCTGCAGCCCATCATGCATGCATGTGCGGTTGAACGCTCGACCAACATGCATTTTGTGTCAATATCACGGCTGTTGGGTTTACCCCTCCCCGAGCGTGCCATTAAGAAGGTATGTTCTTCTACAACTTTCTCATTCTGTGCCAATCCATGTTCCCATCTGCATTGCTCATGTTTATCCCAGGGCGTACATCTAGTTGATCACGAGTCACAGCTTATTCTATCAATTGAATGGTTACCGTTTAGGATTGTATTATCACTTCGCACAAAACGATGATGCTGTCCCTACAAGTTCAGAGTAACAACTATATACTCTGGCTCTCTGTTCTCTCCCTCCTCGTCTCTATCTTGGTTCGTATTTTCGAAGCCTCACTTAAGAAAGGAGCATGTATAATGATGTCAGTGGATTAGAGCTAATACATATATTGGCAACTAGCTCCTTTCCCGTATCATCTACAATGTATTTTCCCACCCCCTAGCCCACGTCCCAAGTCCCTTCTGAGCACGAGCAACAGGTTTCTCATCATGGTACTATGCAAGAACCGGCAACCGGCAAATCTGGCTCCTGAAGCAATTCCAAATCTACGGCCCCAGACTACGTCCAGAGCCGAATACAGTGCTGTTCCGGGACCCAGAAGCGCACAAGGACATCTACAGCATGAAGTCCAACGTTCGGCGCAGCCAGTTCTACACGGCCTTGAAGCGCAACAAGCATGAGGTTACCGTACTTACTAGCGTTGATGTCGCGGACCATGCTCGGAGGCGCAAGATGATCAATCTTTGCTTCACTAAGAAATCATTAGCTGCCTCGTGCGATTTCATTGTCAGGCATGTGGATCGCTGGCACCAGCTTTTTCGAAGAGGGACTGGATGGCGACGAGTGGTCTGCTCCTGTGGACTTCACGTAGAAAGTAGATGCGCTTGTCTTCGATATTATGAAGGATCTTTGCTTTAGGAGGTCATTCGATGTCAAGGAACCGGGGGATAACCCACTGAAAGCAGCTCCTCATTGCATTGCCGAATATATGCTATTCTACTACGCTGTAAGTAATAGCTATCTGCGAATAGTTAGCTAAGGTTTGAATTTTGTGATGTTTGTTGTCGGAGGAGAGAACTAGAACAAGATGGTTAAGGGGCTACTCTTTTTGAAGAATTCCGGGTTGTTAACATTTATATGACGCATCTCGTGTTTCTATGATGCTGATGCTGTCGCTCCCCGTTTCTCGGCGTCATTAATTGGTTGAAACCCCGCGGACTCGATCAATTCTTCGACATCATTTCACCACCTACTATCAAGCAATACAACAAATTCGTATACGATAGCATTACACGCCGAATAGCGCAACAGAAGGAGCAGGCAGAAAAGCCGCTAGCGGAGAGACGGCAGGACATATTCTATTTCCTGTGCGAAGCGCGATCCCGAGACGAGTCAGCTGGCCTACAACGAGCACACCCTACGGGCAGAGGCCAACTTGCTTATCATCGCCGGAACCGATACTACATCTATTAGTCTTTCGGGTATATTGTGTACGGTCCGAAATTGCTTAGCATGTACATACCTGAAGGCCTGTATCGACGAGGGCATGCGTCTGACTCTGTCGGGGCCCTGTGAGCTCCCTCGGGAAGCGCTCCTCGGAGGCCATCTTGTTAAAGGGGAATACTACCCTGAAGGTACGATTGTCGGCACAGTCACATGGGCCGATTCGCACAACAAAGACGTATATGGCGACGCCGAGGTGTTCCGGCCTGAACGTTGGATCGTAGATGATGCAAATAGCAAAGAAGAAGTTGCGCGATTGAGGTTCAATTTCCACCCACTCTTTTCTGGGCTGGGGAGCTGTGTTGGCAAAAATGTGGCAATGGCCGAAATGATGATTATGGTGGCGCGAACGCTTTACCGTTTCCAAGTGAGGGCGCCTGGGTCCATGTTGGGGGGTGGTCTACCTGATCTGGGATGGGGTAGGATAGATGGAGATCAGTTTCAGTTGGTGGACGCATATATCTCGCTCCGGCAAGGTCCAGAAGTGCAGTTCAAGAAGAGAGCTGTTTAGATTGACTCCAGCGCTAGGGGTCTTTGGCTCTATGAAACCCCCGAGTCGTATCTAGTCGGATTCTTGATAGGTGATAATTTATCAGCTGTCTGGCTCTGCCGCACAGAGCAGGCCGCCGAGGAGGATAGGAATGGCTTGTACATCTTAATGACCTCTACTAATAGAGGAAGAGAGAGAATATGTTGGTAATTCGAGAGTGCCTTGATTGTTTCTAATTAGTTCGTATCTCATAGGTATTACTATTACTATTTACTAAGCACTGTAGCTGTCACTACATCTAACAACAAGACACGAATCGCGTGGATTGAATAACGGGGGCTGTTGGTAGCATTCTGTTGCAGGACGTCGGGATATTGCCAACTGCTTGCGCACACATGCGAGATTGCTTTGCTCACTACTGAACCCCCAAACAGCGGTGGAGGAAGAAGACGTTGAGTGGTATGGTGTAGATTTCCCCGATGAATCTTGCTTCAAGATTAGGGATCTTGTTAGCTGGAACTGGATCGGAAAGGAATGGCGTGAACGAATCATTCATAAGCGCCAGAAACTACCTAGCAAGGAGAGGAGTCCTAGGAAGTCGTTTATACTCAAGCAAGCGTGCCAGTTGAAGCGAAGACTTGAAGCAGCTAATAGTCAACTTTAATACAAGAACAGAATAACCATCTATAGGATGAGCAGAGCAAAAAAAAAAAAATTAAAAAAAAAAAAAAAATTTTTTTTCACAAATGACGGAAGACTAACTATGCTATACAGTCAATAATTATGTCTCATGCATCTTCGATAAGTATGAACGATAAATCAACTAGAGCTTAGACTTTGCCTGCCCGCTATGGAATTTCCTCTCCGCCTCAAGGACCAAGATAAGCTGGTGAGCGGTACAAACAAGCTCCATATTCTCATCACAGATAGTAATATCAACATTCATCCTACCGTCCCGCAGCAAGTTAGCAGCGGTCCCCGTAAAGATGAAGCGCGGCCTGTCATCTCTAGGCATCTTCTTCGTGAACTCGATATCCAGAGTGACGGTGCTGTTGAACGTCGAGGATTCCATAGCTTCCGCTATAGTATTCTGTATCAAGGCGGGGACGCCGGGGTTTTCTTCGGTCCAGTCTTTGGTTTTGCAGAAGACGTTGTGCACGTCGTATAGGCCGCCGTTGCGTAGCAGTGTATCGGACATGGGCTATGACGGTGTTCGAGGTTAGTAAGGAGGTTAGTTGTTAGATCTAGCTAGGTTCCGGGTGCCGTGTAATGAGTATCATAAGACTCGCTTATGCCTCAAAAGAGGATTGGAATGGAAAAGAACGGGGTTTCAATGCAATGTGTAGTATAAGGCACTCACAGGCATTATATCCGTCATCATAGCCAGATAAGTAGCATCGATCCTCTCACCCTCAATACAATTCCACGCATCGCAAACCCCATCATGACGAAAGTCATCCCGCGGATTCAACACCAGAATCCTGCGAGTGAAAGGTATAGTCTCCCCCTCGAGCCGGAAAGGAATCCAATTCTTCTCAGGCTTCTGAGCTAGCACAGCGTCGAAATCAGGCACGGGCCCAGGAGGCGGGTAACGAATTCTAGCGACGGGGACCGCAACAGTCGGACCCAAAACTCGATCGAAATTCGTCGCCGTAGCGAGGGCGACGACTCTAACCAGCCCTTCCTGCGCTAGTTAGAGCTGGATCGTGCTCGTGGCGGCGCCTGTCCTCAAGGTGGTGATAGTGATGGTACTTTCTTGTCGCGTACAAGGACGGAAAAATCTAAAGTGTAGACTAGCGACGTCGGGCAGATTCTTGCTGTTGAGGACGAGATCAGTTACGAGATGTGTCTCGGCTGCGTGATGAATCATGGCCGCGACGCATCCGCCATGAAGCACTGCAGATCAGTGGTAAGACTAGATGAAGCTTCGAGTAATAATGAGGGAGATGCCGTACCGGGCCCAACCGCCCAGTCAACATGCCATGCAGCAGTGTAAGTGCCCGGGGCAGGATTGCGAAGATTGATCTGATTTTTTATGGTGGTCACCATGATTCCTCGTTTTATCTTTTCCCATGAGATTCTCTCTAAATATAGAACTATAGTTCGATGTGTTGGTAACGGGATAATTGGTGGGGATGTAAAACTAAGGCAGGCAGGGAAGAAAAGGAGGGAAATCTTTCAAGTCTTGAGAACAGGATGTTTCTTTCCTGCAATAGACCCCTGTGCTGTTATATAACTGTTGGCTGGCATCCATGTAGTCGGGGCGCCGAGGAGAACGAGGGCAACTCAAGTGATAAGTCCTTGGCTTAAGATAATGTGGCTGCTCTACCTGTTTCTCGCTCGTACTCAATATTGAATCTTTTAGTTCTACAAATGACTTCCAATTTGTTGTTAGCGATGCAAATCAACATATACGCCAAATACTAATACAGTTCCGATTACAACGCTTCAGGTACTATATGTAGAATGCCTGTGTACACCACCAAACGCCTTCATAAATGCATGCTGCAATTGTAGCAGTTACTCATGAGGTGCTAACTCTCTGGTGAGTAATTTGTCCCTTTCCTCTTGACTCCTGCTGCTTCCAACAATGGTTTGACCATCTAAATCCGGGTCATACTCTTCGCGACCATTCTTACTGCTCCCTCTCCGTGTGTCTTTGAAGGTTTCCGATCTCGACAACCGCACACTATCACTGCTTTCGTTGCTGATTGACTCGTCGTCGCTATCGTCCCCGAACCCATCATCGAAGGGGTCACTGTCGTCGGCCGCCTCTTGGGGTATCCTTTCGTGGGCCGTCTCCCTCAATTTGATGAAGCTATCGATGATGTAGTACTGAAGGGCGTTCATGATGAGAGGAAATAACATCATGACGAAGAATATCTGCAGTCGCTCGTTCCCTTCGGTCCACTTCAGTGCCCAGTCCCCAACGCGTGAAATCCATGGTAATATCAGGAAGATCAGTAATACGCATATTTTCATGCCGAATAGGCCGCAGAAGTAGATGACGGACTGCTTCAGCCACCACCAAGCACTTGGCGGGTTGCCGTAGTTCCCAGACTGTATTGATTCGCGTGGCTTGCCTAAGGGCGTGTAGGCAACGAAGCCAGTTATCACGCGAAGAAGAACTATGAGGATGGGAATACCGATGGTGGTCTGCAGATTACAGTGAACTCAAATTAGCCTCTATGATGTCATACCCAGAAGGGACGGATAAGCTGAAGACTTACATCAATAGCCAAGTTCAACAAGTAAAACGAGCAAGGGTTAGGAATATAAGGGACATCGGTTCTTCGTAATAGTCTCGCGGCCGTCTGCACGCCCGACGGTTCTAACGAGATGGAAAACCGACCGCTCGTGAGCATCGACATGAATATGTTGGCGACATGCACCAAAACGGAGCCAAAGACTTGCTTCGACACGTCAAAGAACCAGATCTTGAGCGGGCGCTGCGGCCGCTCGCGCCACCTCTTGTAGACGAGGGAAAGAAGCGCCAGGCCGCCGAGTGCCAGTTGGACGAGGAGCGCGAAAGGTCCGAGTAGTCTACATTCGCTTTCACCGCTTTCCCCTCCTCCTCCTCCTCCTCCTCCTCCTCCTCCTCCTCCACCACCACCATGACCGATCGCCACGGACGTTGCTGCGGCTGCAATCGCAGATGAAGTAGCTGTCATGAAGGCGGTCATGTCTGAAGGTGACGACGGTAGGAGAGCGACGCTGCTTGTCGCGGCCGATGTCGCCACCGCTGAGACATCGGCTGTGAAAGGTATAGGCATTTGTAGAAACTCGCGATACTAGGCCAGATAGAATATATGAGTCTCCAGCCTAACGACACATCGAAGTAAGAATATGGGAGGTAGAAGTCGAAGTGGGAGACGCGAGAGACGAAGGTCGATGCGGACGGACGATCGACATTCGGGTTTCGGCAGGTGGATGGATGGGGGAATGGGGGGAGAGGCGGGCGGCTCTAGAACGAACGATGAATATGCCAAGCCTAGGAAATTCAACAACGACAAAAGGGAGTAGCACAAAGGGGGCTAGTCGAGCGAGTTACACGTTTCCTATTCAACAATAAAAAAAAAAAAAAGGTTGGTGAGAAGGATTCTAGGGGGGAAAGGGCACAAACATTGAAGTCGCGAAGTCAGGAGTCAACCCTCTGAACTGTAGTTTCGGTAGCCTATCCAGGCAAACAGTAGTAGTGGTAGATGCCCGTCCTCAGGCCTGCCCAGGCCTTCCTCGGCATATGATTGGCTCCACTGCTAAGGTAGTACAGCAGGTAGGTAAGTAAGGGATTACTGTAGGTAGCGGGTCGCTGTCATTGGTCTATTTTTGGATACATCTAGTCTTTGCCAATGCCTTTGGAATTGCATTTGAACACATTGAGCTGTCATGTTTACTAATATACATAAAAGCACTCCTGTGTCAGGCGTATTCTTATACAAACTAGAGTCGCGAATAAAGGGAAGACTTGGTTATGAGGAGAAGTGATAAGTTGAGTGTCTGTGTAGGACATGTCATTTAGAGATACTTTACGAGTATTTAGGCCCAAGGGGCTCAATGCATTGTTCCGAATTGCCTGTACGACGTAGACGTGCTATAAAAACAGGACGCATGTTTTCATTCTGATACCAAGTTGACCATCTCTGTCCATGAAAATAGGATCACGGATCTCCAAGCAATGAGCGCGTGACGCCCTAGCCATCCCATAATACAGTAAATAGGTACACGTTATTCTCCCCATAGAGCGACGAATGCTTGAACGGGGGGGCAGCTAGGACGGAATATATATATCCCTTCGAGATACTGCCGTAATGAGATGCTGCACCCATAATCGTGTGGTGCAGTTTGTTGACTCAAGAGACACAGATTTTGTTCGGCCTCTGAGGAAGAAATCCACGCACAAACGTCAGTGCGACTTCACGTGCGTGGCGAGCAACCTCATCTGGCTTGCTCTTCTTTTTGTTCATCACCGGAAGCGGGCTTCTCTTGATCGACGACGTCGATGAGGTGGTGGTGGAGCTAGAGGTAGAAGGAGGAGAAGACGGGACTGCAGACACAGCACTAGCACGGGTCTGGAGCCTATCCGCAGGCCCGTCTAATCGTCAATCGATACCGTACTGCTTCTTGAGCTGACCTAAACTTTCCTGGCGGGCCTGCACGTCGTCTTTTGATTCCTTCATCCTGAGGGTCTTCTCTGGTTGGTGCCATAGTACTGCAAATGGGTTAACTTATATGTGCGACGTAGCAACGTCATCCAGCGGGGCAACGTACCAACAAGGTATCTGTTTTGGAAGTTGAAGCCGTTTAGCTTCTCAAGTGCGTTCTTCGCATCCATTGCATTCCAGAAGACGACATAGGCGGTCCCCTTTGTGTCGACAGAGATTCCCTTGCGGATTTGACTTGATAATGGTTAGCAACTCAACTCAATGTGGGACTATATGGGGAGGATATAGAATGTGGGAGTGGTCGTACCGGATGATGCCCGTCTCGTCAGGGTCGAAGAGCTTGAAGAGGTCGCCGTCCGTGACTTCGTAGCTATACGAGAGAGGCGAAGATCAGTACATGACGACATTTTGCGTAGCTTCATAGAATTGGGCAGCCACTAACTTGAGGTTCTTGATAAATAAGACTCTGTGTGTCACAACACGTTAGCACTCGATGTCACGGGGGCATGATGATAGATATAAGATGATCGGGCGGGCGCGCAACTCACGGCAACTGCTCGGGGGCAAGCTTTCCGGCGCGACTCATATCTTGATGGCTGTAGAAAATGCTGACTGATATAAAGACAGGTCCGGGTAATCGCACGATAATGGCTGTGGTCGAGCAGGAGGGGGTGTTCGGTTGAGATCGGGGTAGAAGCCGATGCACGAGACGTGGTTCGAATGTATGGAAGTTTGGAGAGAAGTGATTGATCGAAGCCTTGAATGCTAGGGTAGGCGGATGGTAGGCAGGTAGGGATGGCTCCCAGTCTCGCCAGTCTCTCCCAACCCATCACACGGACCGATCGGGGGCGGGGTATCCACTTCTTTGATCTCCATCGACCACGTGATAAGATAATGTTGGCAGATAGGTAGGCAGATACAGTAACACATGTACCTCTGCTTAGCAGCCGGCAACCGCAAGCAGAGAGTACTTTTGATGTAGCACGTAACGTAGATGTACTAAGTAGGTAGTAGGTAACTGCGAAACCTACCTATCACGCCATCTCCCTTATTCTTGTTGAAGTCATACATAAGTCAAAATGATCCATCTCCACTCTCAAATACCGTCAGGACAGCTATTGGATATAGTATTTCTCACCGTGGGTTAACCAATCTGTAAAGTACCACTCCTCTCTCTGTACATATGTGTTACAGGATACCGTTTCTACGGAACTGGATGCATACTTGATTGAATATTGGGTTAAAATTTCGCTACCCTCTTAATGGTATGTACAAGCTGTTCGCCAAATGTTTCGATTAATTACTTACATACTACAGTGATGGTAAAGTCGGATAATGATTTACCACGTGTTTCTCATACATTGCCAAGAGGTATCTGCCAAGACAGATAACTACCTACATGTAGGTAGGTATCTAATGAGTTGTTAGATAAGGTGACCAGTCTACCCTCGCCCCACCCGACCAGTGCGGCCCCACACCGACCAATTAAAACGCTAGATTTAGCCCCATCCGA